>CAJHQP010002313.1:0-89063 GCA_905132765.1 Moricandia arvensis | reverse complement strand
CATCTGAAGAGAAAAGAGTTGTTGGATATTGAATGCAAGAATCTCCAAATAAGACATTTTGGTGTTAATGAAGATCCTCATGATCCAATGTGGGCTAGTGCATGGAATGAAAACCCCTCTGTTTCATTGATTATGTCTTATGGAAGTCTTGGTATGATCAAAAAGTCTTCTGCTCGGAATTTCTTGGCTGGTAAATGATCAAACCAAAAGATTGTCCAACCTTTCCATAATCTGATCGGTTTGGCCAGTTTGGGAAAAATGATCATAAATCCATACTTTCGTGGCCTTTTCTTATGATTTTGGGCTTTTTGGAAAGCGGAGAAACCCATATTGAATCCTATCATTGTTTTTTTAAGGCTGCTTCTTCATTGGTCTGGAATCTACTTCTAAATTCAGATACTCGTAGATGGACGGGATGGAACCTCCAGTTTGTAAAATCCATAACTCCTCGGTCCATGAAGCTTTTTTCGCAATTCAAAGCCTCAATGACTCCTTGATGAGTTATATTTCTTGGAAATCGGACTCATGCCAAAATATCTTCTGGTTGTTAAGATATTCTCCTTGGAGTATACCTCTATTGCTGGTATCTCCTAGGTGGCCGGTTTGGACAGTTTGTTGAACCTCTGGTTGAACCATGGGTTTCAGGACCATAACATTCCATCTCTCTTGACAAGGTTTTGACCTTAAAACTGTATAACCTTCAACAAAATAGAGAAAGTCAGCTTTCATTCTCTTTTGAGATTCTAGATCCTTACCTTGGTATTGTTTTGGTTTGGGAATGGATGGTGTATCAGGTGGTTCCTCTTTGAGTAGATAGGATAGGATCACGCTTCCGCTATGGACATGGTCATTGCATCTCTTGAATTGATGGAACTTCCTATTTCTGGTAGCTTTGTTTTTGACCATCTTGGGGCTGATTCTCCTAATAACAAAAGACTATCTGGTGGGATCTCTTTGAAGCTTTCTTCCTTGCAACCTGAAATAATCTCAACCTTATGGACAAGAAGCAAGTGAATTATATCTGGTATTGGAGATTTATAAACAGAAGGTATTAAGGTACCTTGTGAGTTAGCATGTTGAAAAATTATTATCTTCTTTGGATAACTCTTGTAGTTTGTCGGTTCTTCTTGCAACTTATGATCTCCTTCGTCTTTTCTAACTCTTGGATCAAAAATTTCTGTCCAAGACAAGCACAATTATATTTTCGGTTGAATGTTTATAAAAAGAATATGTAAATTTCATACTTACTTTGACTGCATCAATAAGTTAATGTATGACTTGCTTTTAGCCTCTAGATTCTTCTCCATTCTGTTTTGCACAAGTAAGCTTGGTTGTGTGCCTTCGTAGGAATGTCTAGTCTCTTCTTGTAGGTTCTACTTCTTATGTTATTCCTGGATCAAAACATCTTGGCAAAGACAAGTGTAATATACCAATGGAAAAAATCTTATAAACCAATAAAAACAAATGACAATTAACCCTTAAGTTAGTTGTGGCAGAAATTACTTCATGTTCTTTGTTTGGCTTGTACCACTGATTTTGGCTGGTGGAGTGTGGTCGTGTGTATATGACCAGTAGGACGTGGGTATTACTAGGGATTGTCCCTGGCCAATACTAAGTTGATTTCTCACTTGAATTGGACGTGTATTGTGCTTCCAAGTTGATCTACAACTTGTTTTGCCATATTTGACAAGAAAAAGTGTATCATATCTAAGTATTGGGGTGATAAGGATATGATTCACCCAAATATTACCTTAGTGTTGGTGGATTTGATTTCACCGGATGTGCCCCTGGTTTGGCCGAATGTTGCCTTGTGGAGGCAAGCCTTTGGACTTTCTTCCGACATAATCTGTCTTGCTTCTTTGGATCCAGAAGTTCATACCTCCGTGGGAATATCTCCTGGATTCGAGAACAACTAAGAGTTGATGAAAATTCAACCCTCATAGCTTCCTTAAGAGCTCTGCACGTTTTGATATCTGTCTCCTTATAAAACCGCCTATCATCTTTTTCTCCACCATCTTAAGGCTTCTTCTCTGAGTTGATCAATTGCATAAGCTAGCCTCTCTTTTCCAGGATGCTGTTGAAGTGAAACTATTCATCTAGGTTTCTTTTCAATCTTAGATAACCTCTTTTTCATGAAAATGGAAAGAGTTCCATTTTATCAGCAAAAAGTTTATAATCAAACAGAGAATTAACAACATGGTGGTTATGGGTTTTAGAAGTTGGATGTGAGCTGATCCTTGAAGGATATGGTGACTTGGACTCGACATAGACAGCCACAGGTGCATCTTCAAATCTACTTTCTCCTTTCCATGGTCGTTGGACTTGTGCTTTAGTTCTTTTCTCCAGCTGAGAAATCTGATCATTGAGTTTTTGTAAAGCATTCTTGAGTTGGGTATTGTTCTTCATTAGTTGGGCAGCTTGAGCTTGCTCCGTTGTATTTCTTATATCTCCCATAGTGTCCTGAAATCTATCTCAGAAGAACAAGTGACGGAATGATGGTAGAAAATAAAAATCTCAGAAGAACAAGTGATGCAGTGGTGGAAGAAAAGAAAGAAAACCAATGTGCAAGACTTTGGAAATTTTATCGAATTTGTTTATTGAAAGATGAAAAATAAATATGTTGCAATATTTTCTTTATTTCATTTCGATGTTAGCTCGAAATGAAGAAAATATGTAATGCTGATAACACAAATGGAAAGAAAATAGGGAATGCAAAACTAACAATGATAGTTTTTTTTGAGTTTATCTTATTATGCAACAACTAAAAGAAATGCAAATGATATAAACTATAAATCAAACTCTTAATATGGAAGTACAGAATTTAACTAGGATGATATATTTTTAACTTAGCCTGATATGCAATGCATTAATGCAAGGAGAAAAGGAAACAATTTAACATAGATTTATTTTTTGGCAGTTTGGTTTATGGAAATAAAATAAAAGGGAACTAACACAAAAAAAATGCAAGCTAAACTGAATCAAACACTTCGTTCTTTTTGTTTTTTGTGGCTTTTAAGATGATGAATAGAAAGAACAAAAATATGCAGAAAATAAAAATTAAAACAAAAAACAGTTTTTATGGATTTCGGTTTAAGATGAAAACAAATGCAAAAGAAATATGATGCACGGATAGATATCACCTGATTCAGGAGTTTAAGCTCTGATACCAAAATGTTTTAGGCACATGGGGGTAACCCACGAATTGATAGATGGTGGAACTAAGCTAAAACTGAATTTGTATCACTCTCAACAAAGATCAATGGATGGAAGATGAATGAAGATAGAACCAGTCTTGCTGGATGTGTATCACTCTCAAGATCGATGGGTGGCTGGAAATGGGATAATGGACGCTACAAATCTCGGTGAAAGGAGGCTTTGATAAATCTGGATGCTCAAGAGATGTTTTTCACAACACTCTAAAGACTTAGAACAATAGTTTTGAGAAACTAGAAAAACTGTAATTTCATTCATAAAAGTTCAAGGGTGGTCTATAGATGAAAGGCAATGAGCTTATATAGGCCCGGAAAAATAACTCTCTAAAGTTCTAAAAATGACTAAATGAAAGAAATAAAATCGAAACAAAACTATTGGAATCAAAGGAATTGATGGCTCCAAGAAAACTAGTCGTTGAAGGCTTTATGATGAGAATATTGGCCAAGTTAATGTAGATGGTCTTCTCCTTGTATCTGGACGTTTAAATGGGGTAGGCGAACTTCCTTGTAATCCTATTTATGGTCTGGAAGGTGCTGAAGTCGTGCCTCATCTGAAGAGAAAAGAGATGTCGAAGATTGAATGCAGGAATCTCCAAATAAGGCAGTTTGGTGTTAATGAAGATCCTCTTGATCCGATGTGGGCTGGTACATGGTATAACCCCTCTGGTTCGTTGATTATGTCTTCTAGAAGTCTTGGTATGATCAGAAAGTCTTCTGGTTGGAATTTCTTGGCTGATAAATGATCAAACCGAAAGATTGTCCAATCTTTCCATAATCTGATCGGTTTGGCCACTTTTGGGAAAATGATCATAACTCCATATTTTGTGGCCATTTATTATTATTTTGGGTTTTCTTTAAAGCTTAAAACCCATCTTGAATCCTATGATTGGTTTTGGTTCAGACCGCTTTTTCATTGGGCTTTAATCCACTTCTAAATTTAGATACTCGCAGATGGACGGGCTGGAAAATCTCTAGTTTGTAAAATCCATAACTCCTTGGTATGTGAAGCTTTTTTTAATTCCAATCCTCAGTGACTCCTTGATGAGTTATCTTTCTTTTAAAATTGGATTCATGCCAAAATATCTTCTGGTTGTTAAGATATTCTCCTTGGACTTAACCTCTATTGCTGGTATCTCCTAGGTGGCTAGTTTGGACAGTTTGGTGAACCTCTGGTTGAGCCATGGGTTTCAAGACCACAACACAAACATTCCGAGATTTACGCTCAAATGGTCATCATCTCGAGAGAGCGTATTAGGAACAAAGATCCCATATAGGAAGTTAGAAGGAATCCTAATTAATATATAAGATAGATGGACCAATCCACTTATTACCAATTGGTTTTAGGTTAATAATCCATCTAACTTAACAGCATGTTATCTCTTTACAAGGTCGTCCACTTCATACTGGTTCTCGTTGCAGAGAGAAAATGTTCTTCAGTTTGGTCTTGCTTTCTCTCTATAGGAGATTTTGGTTATTTTCCCGTATTGGATGGTTTCGACTTTATATCTTGATTTGTGACTGTGCATACTGAGCACTCTTTGTATAAAGCTAACCAAATGTGTCTGGTTTAAGATATCGGTTGGCCGCATTTTGAATGATAGTTATATCTTATAAAACTGTTCTTTAAATATCAATGTGTTTAGGTGTGGTCAAAAGGGTTAAACCAATATCGACTGTAAACTATTTTTCTAAAAACATTGTCCTAGGCGCATGTGTAATCAAGAATCCCCTACAAAGAATTTAGTTATCCTATAGCGATTTATTAAACATTTATTTTTCATTAGTTAAGTTTTTTCTTTAATTGTTTTCTTGAATTGATTTCTCGTTATGGTGGATCCACATGGAACAAGTGGAGGTCTGGGATCATATTATAACAATCATTATCACGTCAATTTCTTTACACTAGTAATAGAATGATTGATATAGAAGAGAAAATCTTGGAGAAAATGTTTTTTTTTTAACTTTTGTATACGGGGATCCAATTCTAAAACAAAGAGATAAAGTTTTGGAAAGATTAACGAGATATGGAAACCAAAGATCTGAGCCTTGATTTATTATTGAAGATTTGAATGAGATCAATGGGAATCATGAAAAGCAAGGTGGGGATTATGAAGTATTGGATCATTTATATTCTTTAACAACATAATCAGAAATTGCGAGTTACTTGAATTCCCAGCTCTCGAAAAGCAAATGTCATGGCAAGGAAAGAGAAGGGAAAAATGATTCGGTGTCATCTGGATAGAGCTATGGCTAATGAGGAATGGCATTCTTTATTTCCATGTTCTTTCACTGAATACTTGGGCATGATGGGATTAGACCACCGTTTGGTGGTAGAAAAAATGGAGGATAAGGTGTGCATAAGAAAGGTCAGTTTTATTTTGACAAACGATGGATTGAACATGAAGGATTAACTGAATACATTACGCAGGGATGGGATTCATCAGCTAGACAATCGACGCAAAACTTTGTGGATAAACTGGGTAATTGTAGATATGAACTAGCTCGATGAAGGAATAATAATCTACCATATGGGAAAGATAAATAATTGAACTTCAGAAAGCACTAGAAGATGTCCAAACTGATCATAGCAGAACTCAAGAGGAAATAGTGGAAGTTTCAAAGAAACTTCAAGAAGCGTATAAAGATTGGGAAGACTATTTCCAAGGAAAAGTACGAATATGTGGCATTTTGCAGGAAATTTAAAAACAAAATACTATCATGCTTTAACTAAACAAAGGAGATCCAAGAATCAGATTATTGGGTTACATAACGAGAGAGGTCAATGGATAACAAATGTGACAGATGTTGAAAAGGTGGTAGTGGATTATTTTGAAGATCTTTTAAAATCTAATTCCCCCTCGAAGTTTGATAATTTCCTACAAGAAGTTTCCACAATTATAATTCCTCAGATGAATACCCGGTTGACATGAAATAGCGATTGAGTGGAAGTGAGACAAGCTTTATTTATGATGCATCCGAAAAGGCACCAGCATCGGATGAGATGACGACTTTGTTCTTCCAGCATGCTTGGTATATAATAAAGGAGGATGTGCTCGACCTTTGGAACACATTTCTATGGACAGGGAAATTGGATGAAAGGATAAATATGACGAATATTTGTTTAATCCTTAAGACAGAAAGTCCTAGTCGGATGACTGAGTTACGACCAATACGTCTTTGCAATGTGGGGTATAAGATTATTTCAAAGGTCTTGTGCCAGAGTTTGAAAAACTGTTTACCAAGGTTGATTTCTCAGACTCAGTCCGCTTTTGTGCCAGTACTTTTCATTACAGATAATATACTTATAGCACAATAAATGTTCCATTGATTAAGGATAAATAAGTCATGTCCGGAAAAAATTATAGCAATCAAAAAACAGATATGAGTAAAGCATACGATCAACTTGAGTGGGAATTTGTTCAGGCTTTATTGACAGAAATGGGTTTTGATTCGAAATAGATCCAATTGATGATGGAATGTATTACATCAGTACAATATAAGGTCTCACCGAATGACCAGCCTCGAGGTCATATAGTTCCCCATAGAGGACTAAGACATGGGGTTCTTTTCTCCCCATATCTTTTCATTATGTGTATGGAGGCCTTAATAGCTAATATTCGACGTGCAGAGGAGGACAAACGTTTATTTAGTTTAAAGGTAGCGAGGGCAAGTCTTGCGATTTCTCACATACTCTTTGCGGATGATAGCTTGTTTTTTTTTTTTGAAAAGCTTAAAATGAGAAATGTCAAACAATTTTGAAATTTCTGAAGGATTACGGGGATGTCTCTGGTCAACAAAATAATTAAGCCAAATCTTCATTTCAGTTTGGGCATAAATTCGAGGATATGACTCAAATGAAAATTCAAGATATCCTAGGTATCTACACAATTGGAGGTATGGGATCATATTTGGGGATCCAGGAATGTGTGGCATGGTCCAAACAAACAAATTTTTGGGTTTCTTTTCTTATAACAAATTTTTGGGTTTCTACAGTATAGAATGCATACCAGAGTGAATGGGTGGACAATAAAAATCTTAAAAAGGGAGGAAAAGAGATAATGGTTAAATCGGTTGCAATGGTTATGCCCAATCATGTTATGTCCTATTTTAGGCTTCTGAAAGAAACAATAACAAAACTAATGAGCATTATATCCCATTTCTGGTGGAACTATGGCGGTAATGGAAGAGGTATGCACTGGATTACTTAGGATAAATTATGTCAGCCGAAAGATGAAGGAGGCATTGATTTTTGGAATCTATATGATTTCAATACGACCATGTTAGACAAGAAATTTTGGCGTTTGATTGATAAGACGAACTCTTTATTTTGAAGAGCTTTTAAAGGTTGGTATTTCAGGAAAATGAGTCCATTGGAACCGATACGATCGTACTCATCAGCTTATGGTTGGCGAGGTATTGTATCTGCTAGATCTCTGATTAAAAAAGACTAATTAAAAGGGTGGGAACATGATCATCCATCTTTGTACGGAACGACCGTGGATCCCAACCACTCGCTCGAAACCAACAAATTGTAAATCTTCTAGTTGACCATGCTCTTACAATAGATAAGCTCATCAAATATACTTCATGTACATGAATTGGCAGGTTATTAGATCTTTGGTGAACGCAGAGGATGAAAAGGTTACTGAAAGTATACCATTAAGCTGGTATCTTTCTATAGATAAAAACGGATGGCATTTTATTCAATCGAGCAAGTATATGATGAAATCTGGTTATGAAGTGGAACATTTGTATCCGGATAGAGCAAGAGCACCTCAAATTTATGGCTCTGATACTAAGGCCCTACAAGCTCATTCCTGGAATGTCAAATGTTCTCCACAGTTGATGCATTTTCTATGGAAAATTATTATAGGGTCTCTACCAGTGAGAAAGAACTTGAATAATCGTGGGATCAAATGTGATGTAGTGTGAGGGAGGTGGTGCAGAAAAGGAATCGATAGATAATTTTTTCTTTGAATGTCCCCTAGCTGTGCAGATATGGGCCCTTTCAAAGATTCTCACACCACAGAGGTATATTTCCAATACGTTTGGTGTTTGCGAATATGGCTGTCTTATTTTGGAGGATTGGACCACAAATGGAAGACGACCAATTTTCTTGGATTCTTTGGTATATTTAGAAAGGAAGAAATGATAAGATTTTTAACAGCCGAATCACAGGCAACCCTCTGGAAACAAGCCCAAATACCTATACTCCCAAATGGAACTCAGAATTTGGCCACACCTAACAGCGACAGAGAAACACCAGAGATGGAACAAATGATTGGAAGATGGTGCCTTACAGATGGGTCTTGGAAAGACAAGGAGGTTTACTCGAGAAACGGCTGATATAGTACATATGAGGGTTTTGATGTATTGATGGGAACAAGAAATACTAGGAACAATTTATCTCTCTACATGTGGAATTTGAAGCCTTAATTTGGGCAATCGAGTGTATGAAGAATCTCGACAGTTTCATGTGATGTTTGCGAGTGACAGATTGTTCTCAGTTGATAAAGATGGTTTTGGATCCAGACGAATGACCTACTTTTGCATCCTAAATTGAAGAGATGCAACGGCTCAGAGAAAGTTGTACAACAATTGCGATCATGCATGCGTCACGGACTCAGAAAACAAGGGCGGATAGTCTTGCACATGGGGCTCGTTTTCAACCGGCCTATTTTGTCTTCATTGACGCAGAGTCTCATGTTTGGTTAACATAGTCCTAGTCGAGTCTATATTATGTTGATGACAAAATATGATTTTCTTTGTTTATATGAAATAAAAATGATTAAGCTATGTTATTTTAATAGTCAAATTTTTATTTATTTTTTACCATTTGTGTAAAAAATAGTTCATAGAATTTAAAAGAATTGCATTCATCAACTTTTTTTTAAAATCCAAAACATCAAAATTAGATAAAAGCATTAAAATCCTTATCAAATCCTTTAAAATACTTTGAAAGCTATTATTTTTATCTTCAATTTTTTTAGAATCAGTTAAATTCTTCAATCCAACATCACCCCTCAAATTTTAGAATTAATGGTTAATGATCTCAGTCGAGAGATAGAATCTACTGATTATTCGATACCAAATAAATGATCATGCATCCATTTTTTAACTAGTCCTTTTCATCAGAAAATGAACATATGCAATATTTTTATAGCTATAATCTTGTTGGATCCAAAATAATTTTTTTATTGAAGATAATATCAAACGGATAATATTATTATCCATTGTTTTGTCGACTAACTTCTATGACTCTCATTATTTTATATATTTTCTACTAGTATAAATATGTTACCTCTTCTCACTTGTAAATGTACAACATTAATAATAGAGATACTCTCTTCTTCTCTCGTTTGTTTCCAGTCACACGAAAACATAAATAATCGATTTTTCTCCTTTTTATTATTAATACACAACACATTACCAGCACGAGCTTAGACCAACCGATGTAAGGTTTAATTTATGTCTTTCAATAAATTTAATTTATTTTAATTTTATTATTGTTTCGGAGTTCTATGCTTTGCCTTCTCCATTTATTATTTTAATAGGGATGATAGGTTTTGTCTTTCCTGACTAATCGTTAAAGAGGACGAAGAAGAAGATTTTGTCCCTTTAATAAAAGAAACAATAAAGGCTTCCACAAAAATAAAAGCGGTCAGGATGATAAAAGGTAAACAGAAAAGGTTTGCTACATAGGCTGCATGAAAGGACATTGTGTATGTGTTTTTCGTACGCCAAAACATTTAGCCGATCTGTATCGAGAATCTCTAAACACAAAAGAGAAAAGAAGTGAGACAAACTTCATCTCTGATGAACACGGTCCCTTTTTACATGGTTTAAATGATGATACTCATCTCGAAGTTTCAGATTTATGGTTGATCCAAAAAAATTGATGAGTGATGACATCGATGTGCTATAATGGTTATCTTTCTGAAGAAGATAAAATTGTTGTATTATATTATCTATATCTTTTGTTGTAAGATATATGTTATGTTTTGTATAACTTTTTATATTAATTCATGTTTTATGAATATTTAAAATTCATAAAATGTCATACATTGAGACTTTGGATCGAGATATATGTTTGGTAGATAGTGCGTCAATGCACACGATAATTAAAGAAGAAATCTAGTCTCAAAATAAAAGATTATGCTGGAAGCGTGAGTACAATATCTAGTAGTTTCGAGATTATTATAGGCTCTGGAAGAGTCGATTTTCAATGCCAAGGGAAGACATAATTTGAAATAAGTGATGCATTATATTTTCCCGAGTCTCATAGAAATTTATTAAGTTTTAAGGATATCCAAAGAAATGACTATTATATTGAGACTATGAGTAAAGATGGCATTGAATATCTTCGCATTAAATCCAAGAAGAAACAAATATTGTAAGAGTTAAGAATGTTATCCTCTGGATTATATTATACAAAGATAAATATGACTGAGTCATATATGTCACGGTAAACCTGAAGTTTACTAGTACATCCAAAGTCTGGCATGAGAGGCTAGGACATCCTAGTTCAGCGATGATGATAAAAATACTATAAACTCAAATGACCATCCGGTGAAAATGAGAAAACTTTTCAAACGGACGAGATTACATGTAATGCATGTTCTTAAGGAAAACTTATAACTTAGACATCACCAGAAAAAAATTGGGAATGAACTACCAATATTTTAGAAAGAATTCATGGTGCTATATGTGGGTCAATCCGTTCATTGTATAGTCCGTTTAAGTATTTCATGGTATTGATTGACGCATCAAGTAGTTGGTAAGTGTTTGTCTCTTAACAACACGAAATACGGCTTTTGCAAAGTTCATTTGCCAAATAATTAAGCTGAAAACGCATTTTTCAGAGTATGCCATTAAGAAAGTAAGACTTAATAATGTTGATGAATTTACATCGCAAACCTTTGATGATTATTGCATGTCAATGCGATTTATGTAGAGTATCCAGTTCCACATGTTCATATACAAAATGGCATGGTCGAGTCATTGATAAAACAATTGCATTTGATTCTAAGACGGTTGATATTGAGAAAAAAGCTCCAAATTTCAGTATGGGTTCATGATTGCATGCAGCTGCACTGATTGGTTAAGACCGAGTGCATATCATAAGTACTTCCCGTTACAATGGCATCTGGGTAGGAGCCAGATGTATCCCATCTTCGTGTTTTTGGGTGTGCGATCTATGTTTCGATAGCTCCGCCACAAGGAGATTGAGAATATATGTGGATTATACATCACCAAGTATAAGAAGGTGTCTTGATCTGGTAACTTGTGATATGTTTACGGTACGGTTTGCCGATTGACATTTTAGTGAGGATTAGTTTCCAGCGTTATGGAGAGGAATTAGAGAAATTTCTAAAGAGATTACATGGTATACATCGCCGTGGTTACACCTTGATCCCTTACAATGAACAAGATCTGAAAGTTCAAAAAAATGTACATTTAAAAAATTTGGCAAACTAGCTACCCTATGCGTTCACATTTACAAGAAGGGTGACGAAATCATATATATACCCGCTGAAAATGTTCTATTAAAAGTGTTGTTCCTGAAGAACAAACCGATGGAAATAGAATAAATAAACCTTGGGTTTAGTTACAAAGGGGGAGACCAGCGGGTTCCAAAGATAAAAATTCTCGAAAGAAAAAGAAATTTTGTGAGGAAAGTGGAAATGTTCCAGGAGAACTTGTTACTGAAAACTGTTTGAAAGAAGACATAAATGAAAAGGTTCAAGAAGACACAAATAAATATAAGGATCCAAATGACGAGAAGGGAACAAAAAAATATGATATTTCAATGAACTATGTCTGAGATGAATAGTTATGGATCAGAAATAAGATAAAAGATATTGACGGAATGTTCTCTTTTCTGTATTCAAAGAAATAAATCATGAAAATGATGATCCAAATCCTAGGTACATTTTAGAATGTCATAAAAGACATGATTGGTAGATGTTCAAGATGTCCATACAAAATGAGTTACTCTCCATGAATAAGAGAAATGTCTTTGGACCTATAGTCAACGCCTGAGAATGTAAATCCAGTTGGGTACAAGTGGGTATTTGTGAGAAAGGTGAATGAATTAACACGACATAAAGCCCGACTCGTTGCCGATGGTTTTTCTTAGAAATAGGGAATTGATTTTGAGGAAACATATTCCCCAGTAATTGATACAATTACTTTTGAATTTTTGATGAGCCTAGCTGATGCGCCTTTGGATAGCACACCGGGCAAAACAGACATGCATGACTTGATCATGAGAAGCAGTAAACATATATGTTCATTGTTTGACTCATATCTTCCAAACGACGAGGCTTCTACACATGAAATCACTTATAGAATGTTCTCAACTCAATTATGGAGCTCCTTGAAGAAGAATTATATCAAACGGAGTTCAGATGTGGGAGTTATGTCATTTACAAACCAGGTGATCTTTAGTTCTCGCAAATGCAGACATGTGCGCATGCAGGTGAGCTAGACCGACACTGCCTTGGAGCTGAATGAGATAATTGACACTATCTTAGATGAGCTGAATACTCAATTGATCTGGACTTACACTATCCTAGACGAGCTGAGCTGGATTGACACTCATTTGGATGAGCTGAGCGAGCTAGTTTGATCTTCCGAGCTAGTACCACCACCCGAGAAACTCAAAATGGCTAACCTTATTTCTAATGTACCAACGATCAATTCAATCATGCCAAAAGAGATTATTCGAGATTCAAATGTCCAAGAAAGCATTGGGCTTGATAGTTTTCAAAAATATTCAAAAACGGATTTGTTTTGGCCAAATGGAGAAACCGATAAAATATTGGCTAAGGGAAAAGATGGATTTCGACCAGGTCTCAAAGGGACATGTTTTGGCCCATATAAGGAGCATATTCTTCACTTTTCAAAGTCCTGGTCGTGGTTATATCAAGAGGTAGTTCAAGTTTCAGTCAAAACAATAATTTAGTCAAATCTTTGTTTGCATTTTTCTATGTGTGTTTTTCCACAAAATTTTAAGTCTTTTCATATGTCTTTGCTACTATAAATATGTAATCTTTCTACAGAAATAAATCAATCAATTTTTTTCTTATTTTGAGTTTATTCTCTTTGTTCTTTGTTTAGAGCATTTCTGTTTCTTGGTGAGGTTATCTGCGAGTAAATAAACCTTCGTTCGTTGGACTTGTGCGTCACATCAAGCAAAGACGAATCTCTGATAGTATCATCGGGCCATCCGTAACCCTTTGTGTCACCATTCAATCCATCAGTTCTCATTTTTTGGCAAGATCATATCCTTTAGACCGTTTGAGTGACCATGTCCAATCCTAGGACGTATCAAGTGGTATCAGAGCCACTCAATCGGTATCATCTATCCATTCTTCTCATCTTCCATTTAAATTTCCTCAAACACTTCTTCTTATTTTTATCTTGAATCTGGGCCCCTCATTACCATCAACTATACAAAAAGAAAAAAAAGAAAGATCAAAAGAAAAGAGAAAAAAAAAAGATTCGAAAAGTTTCATTGTGGTTTGGTGGTGGAAGAGAAAGCCTGCTGGCCGAGGAGAAATCCGGCCTTTGAGGAAGTTAAAGCAGATTCCAAAAACTATATTGCTTATCTTCCTATCTTATTTCATTGTTTGTTTGCTTGGAGTCATTGGGAAACTTGGATTAATTGTCTTTCTTAGAACTTTGAGAATAAACTCTTGAGTGAATCTAAATTCCGAGTAAAACACTTGAGTGGGGTAGATTAAACACTTGAGAGAGTGGAGATTTTTATCTGCTAATCTTTTGTGTTGAGTAATTTTCGGGATAAAGATGTTTAGTCTTCACAAGAAAAGTGGCAAAGAAACATCCAAACGACAAGCTATTTTTCTCAAACTTCATCTCAAAATTTGTTGAATATTTTTGATGAGTTTATTACTGTGTAGGAAAGCCCAACCCTAAGATGACCACATAAAATGCCAAAGAGGAGGTGCAAAGAGCAGTTCAAACCATATAGAGATGAAGCTGATCAAAGGAGTCTTTTTCGTCGGTTTGATGTCCAAGAGATCTATGACAACTTCGAGAAAGAGATGATGAAAATACTTAAGGACGTCAGCAAGATCCAAAAGAAGAGCACGACCACACGTGCACCAGTAGCTGAATCATCAATATTCACCATTGAAGAACCCAAAGGTAAATCTGAAAACAATCGTGAAGAGCTAAAAGATTTTTCAGATTCTTTACCCATTTTTGATGAATATGATGACGAGCTTTTGGAAAGTTTGATCATTTGTGAGGATGAATGTGATCTTACTTCTCCAAAATCTGATTTTATGTTTGATGATGAAGAAACTAATGGACTAACTTGTTTTGAACCGGAGCATCCGAGTAGTCTTGTTCTAGTTTCACAGGATTTTGAGGAAGAGCCATTCGACTACCCACATCAAAGACCACTGCTTGACAGTAGGAGACCCAAGGATGATGATCTAGGTCCCATCTTTGATGAGGAAGATGAACTTGGTCCAATCTTTGATGAGGAAGCATCAAGCATAACATCCAACAACATGGAGAACCATATTTACTTTGATCCCGATACATCTCCTACTCCTTTGTTCACAAAGCACTGTGAAGAATCTGATTTGATTAACTCTCTACCTGAATAGTTTTTTAAGATCAGTTCTCAAGATGTGAAACGTTTTGGTTATGACAAAGTAAAAGAATTTCGTGTTTCAGATTTCGTTTTTGAAAACATGTTTAATTCTTTTAAAGGGTGTTTGAACCTGATGAACTTTTTGATCAAAGATGTTTTAAAACTGGCAATGACATCCATTATGATATTGTTTTGAGTTTTGATCATTTTTTGAAACATAGCAAAGATTTTGATCATCTTGAAAAGTCATTTGAGCTTGTTTTGCAACAACCAGATTTTTGTTTCCGAAAGCCTTGTGATTCCTTTGTTTTTTTTTAAGGATAATGGTTTTGATCTGAGTTTTTCTAGTCATGAACTGATCACTGAGATTTTTTTTTCTCCCACATGTATCTGGAAAGATCTTATGGTTAAGAATTTGCAGAAAACAAAATCACTTAGAGCTGAAACCGATTTTTGTTGTGATTTTGTTTTGAAACCTGCCCATTCTTATTCTAAATCTGATCTTGATCTTTTGTGTTCTAAATCTGAGAAACTTGTGCATGTTTTGAAATGGTTCTTTAGGAACTATGCAATCACGTGCCTGGAAACTCTTCTGGTCATTAATTCTTATTTTGATGTGAATTTTGAAAGACTAAAACTTGTGTTATATGTTCTTCGGAAAGACATTTTAATTTCTTATTTGAACAAGTACATGTCTTGCACATATGATCCTGGTATTTTAATGTTTGTTTTGAGTGCCCAGGATAAAAAATTTCAGCCTCAGAAAAGAGAAAGCATTGACCGTGCTTATCTGCCTGAGATTTGGAGACGCATGTACGCAAAGAAAATGGCATCAATACTCCAAGGAAGTTTCTTTCCAAAATTTCCCTTCACTAAAGTTTACATGTTCTTTATATTTTTTTTGCCTGATTCATTTCCTTTTGATACAGGTAAAATGGATTTGAGGTTAAATCCTTTTTAAGAGGGAGGGAGTGATGCGCCCTTGGATAGCACACCGGGCAAAACAGACATGCATGACTTGATCATGAGAAGCAGTAAAGATATATGTTCATTGTTTGACTAATATCTTCCAAACCACGAGGCTTCTACACATTAAATCACTTGGAGAATGTTATCAACTCAATTATGGAGCTCTTTGAAGAAGAATCATATCAAACGGAGTTCAGATGTCGGAGTTATGTCATTTACAAACCAGGTGATCTTTAGTTCTCGCGAATTCAGACATGTGCGCATTTAGGTGAGCTGGACCGACACTGCTTTGGAGCTGTATGAGCTAATTGACACTATCTTAGATGAGCTGAATACTCAAGTGATCTGGACTTACACTATCCTAGACGAGCTGAGCTGGATTGACACCCATTTGGACGAGCTGAGCGAGCTAGTTCGATCTTCCGAGCTAGTACGACCACCCAAGAAACTCAAAATGGCTAACTTTATTTCTGATGGACCAACAACCAATTCAACCATGCCAAAGGAGATTATTCAAGATTCAACTTTCCAAAAAAGCATTGGGCTTGATGGTTTTCGAAAATATTCAAAAACATACTTGTTTGGGCCAAATAGAGAAACCGATAAAATATTGGCTAAGGGAAAAGATGGATTTCGACCAGGCCTCAAAAGGACATGTTTTGGTCCATATCAGGAGCATATTCTTCACTTTTCAAAGTCATGGTCGTGGCTATATCAAGAGGTAGTCCAAGTTTCAGTCAAAACAATAATTTAGGCAAGTCTTTTTTAGCACTTTTCTATGTGTGTTTTTCCACAAAATTTTAAGTCTTTTCATATGTCTTTGCTACTATAAATATGTAACTTTTCTACAGAAATAAATCAATCAATTTTCTTCTTATTTTGAGTTTATTCTCTTTGTTTTTTGTTTAGAGCATTTCTGTTTCTTGGTGAGGTTATCTCAGAGTAAACAAACCTTCATTCATTGGACTTGTGCATCACATCAAGCAACGACGAATCTCTGGTAGTATCATCGGGCCATCTGCAACCCTTTGTGTCACCATTCAACTCATCAGTTCTCCCTCTTTGGTGAGTTCATATCCTTCAGACTGTTTGAGTGATCCTGTCCAATCCTAGGACGTATCACTCGCGGCCTCTAAAAATCTTGAAATGCATCTCATGGACGTTGTGACAACATATTTATATTGATTGCTGGACGATATGTCCATGCATTTTAGTAAGGAAATCGTCATCTGGATTCGTTTAATATATATGTAGATGACCTGAATATTATTGCAAATCAATAGGAGGTTGATGATGCACGAACTCATATGAAAAAAAGTTCAAAATAAAAGATCTCGGAAAGATAAACTTTTTTTCTCCCAATAGAGCATTTCCGAGAAGAAATATTTGTTCATCAATCAAATTATATGAAAAGGTTATTGAAACGCTTTTAGATGGACAAAGCGACTCTTTTGAGTATTCTAATTACAAATAGATCTCTCGATGTTGAGATCCTTTTAGACACTGTGAAGATAGCGAGGAAATATTAGGTTTTGAAGTACCTTATATGAGTGCTATCTCTGAAATTTTATATCTTGCAAATTGTACTAGACCTGATATTGCTTTTGCTACTAACAACTTGTAAGATATAGTTTTGCTTCCAATCACATGCATTGGAACGGAATAAAACATATTTTGTTACCTTCAAGGTATAGTTGACTTAGGGTTAATTTATTTTAGAAAACTTGAGTTTGGTATGGTTGATTTTGCAGATGCAAGATACTTATCAGATCCTCATAAATCTCGACCGCAAACCGGCTATATTTTTACAATTGGTGGACTTGCAATCTCTAGACGTTCCCAAAAACAACCTCCCGTTGCGACTCCTTCAAATCATGCATAAACTATTGCGTTACACGAAGCATATCGAGAATGTGTGTGTCTTAGATCAATGAGTCACCATATACAAGGACAAGTGGAATAGTTAAAAGAGAGAACCGACGAAAACATTTAAAGACAATTCGATAGTCCATCAACTCAAAGAAGGTTATATCAAGAGCAGCAAAATAAAATATATTTCTTCAAGGTTTTTCTCGTACATACGGGAGCTCGAGAAAATTAAGAAGTGCACATCGAGTGTGTATGGTCATGCGACAACCCGGCTGACTTATTCACAAAGGCCATTCCTACTACAACATTTCGAAAACATGTTTACAGTATTAGAATGCAACGTTTGTGACCTGCGAAGAAAAATCTATGTCCATCATGCTCAAGGAAAAATTAAGTCATTGTACTCTTTTTCTTATAATTTTATTTTATTGATTTTTTATGATCATGTCTTTAATAAGGCAGTGCGTAATAGAAAACAAATAATTAAGGAGGAGTACTGAAGTAATAATTATCTGTTGGAAAAGTATCTTCTAACTTTTGTCGTTTTGTAAAAGGTCGGTCTATATACATTGCCTTTAACTCCCTATATAAAGATTGCATTTGATGAATGAATAAGAATCAAGTTAAACAACTATTTCATCATCTCCGTGAAACCTTCACCTTTTATATACAATAATAAATACTAATACGTAATACAAACAAAATGGATGATCAAGAATAGTACTCCCTCTGTTTCTAAATAAGTGTCACTTTAGTTTTTTCTATTTTATTTCAAAATAAGTGTCAATTTGCATTTCCAATACAACTTTTCACATATAATATTTTTCTTATCCTTTTAAATAACCAATAGATATTTTTTTAAATCATTTTTAATCAAATAATTGAACATTAAATGAGGGTACATTAGTATATTTTTCCATTTTCTTAATCTCCGTGAAAAGTGTCAAAGTGACATTTATTTAGAAACGGAGGGAGTATTAAAGATAACTAGATTTTGATCCGCGCTTTCAAAGCGCGAGATTATTTTCGACACAACCAAATTTTATAAAATAAATTTGCATTTTTGATTATATATCTACATTTAAAATGTTACAAATGAAGCGTTATATCTAGTGTTTCGGGTTACGACCCCCGCGGTTAAACTGGCTAACTGATGACTTTATTTGGAGTCCGGTTTATTTTTTCTTTAAACTCGTTATTTAATTTTTATAAAATCCACAAAATACGCTAAAATTTAGGACCCGGCTACTGGTTGAACTTATGGGTGGCCACTATTTAATACAATTTGACTTAAATTTTCATATTTAAAGTATTCTAATTTATGAATGTTTAGATGAATGGTGGATATATATTATGAATGTTATGCTCTTATTTTATAAAACTTAGTTAAACTAATTTATCATTTTATTGTAAGCGTAATTGATCAATATTCGAGAGAATACATACTAAATTAGAAATAGATACATGAATGTGAGATGAATTTTGATCTGCATTGTAAGCATAATGGATCAATATTCGAGAGGACACATACTAAATTAGAAATAGATACATGAATGTGAGAAGAATTTTGACCCGCACTTTAATGTTTCTATTAGATTTTGATCAAATATTAATATTTATTATTAGATTTTCACCCACATTTTAATGTTTCTTATTAGATTTTGATGAAATATTAATATTTATTTTTAGATTTTGACCCGTATTTTTTAAAGCGAGATAAATTTTTATTCAAATATTTATTCACTCAAAATTAAAAATCTTATACATGTGTATCTTTTTATTAAAAAAATTTTTTGAAGTATAAATAATAAAAATAAAATTTACATTAATAAAATTTTATGAAAATAAGATAATTAATTTATATAATCTGCTTCATATATTATAATACAAATTTTAAATATTAAATATTTGTAAAATTTTATTTTATTATTATATTTTTTGTCAATATTATTATACAAATTAAGTATTGTTATTATATTCGTCTCATACATGGAAATATATGAATTATTTTTAATATTTTAATTTAATATGTATATTAACTTATGAAATGATTTATTAGTTCACATATCGTATTTTACTATTGTTTAATAAGTTGAAGTATGTTGTAAAATTCATAAATATAATTTTATTCTGTTATTTTATAACTTATAAATAGTTAATTAATAAATTAAGTTACTTTATATTTATTACTTGGTGTAGTAATTTAATTATAAATATAAATCATATATATATATAAATATTAAATATTGTTTTATTATATAAATAAATAATGAATAATTTTTCCTTTTTAAATATTAATAATGACTTTATTATTTAAAAAATGTATATTTAATTTTTAAATAAAAGATATTATAAAATATTATTAAAATCTAATTTTACAAAAAAATACTTAAGATATCTTTTTAGATATCTTATTTTGAAAGTATTAAGATAATTGGTTAGATATAATATATATTCAATAATAGTTAAGTTAGTTGTAAGAGAATAAATATGAAATTAAAAAAAATTTAATGGTCCAACCTAGACTACTTATAAATAAATAAAAATAAGATTATGTTTTAATATATTAGATATCTAACGAATAGTATTATTATCCATTGCTTTGGCGATCTACTTCTGGTGAATTTTATTATTTTATATATTTTCTACTAATATAAATATGTTGCCTTCCCTCACTTGTAAATATACACCACTAATAATACAGACACTTTTTTCTTCTCTCATTTCCAGTCACACAAAACGTAAATAATCAATTTATCTCTTTTCTTATTATTAACAAGAATCGGTCCGGGCTAGACGCGGGATATATTTTTCTTTGTTATTCTAGTTTGAATAATTGTTGTTATATTTTGTAATTTATGTGTTAAATTTTTTTTATGTCAAGATACGCTATCCAGTTGTTGCTATTAACTAAATTTTATAGTTCAACTGTTGAGATGGTCATGTTATGCTTTATTTTGGTGTTGCAGATCTATTGATTTTTTTTTCAGTTTCAGGTTATCTTAATTTTATCTAGATTTTTATTTATTTTTGTCATGTTTTTTAGTACTACATCTATATATCAGGCCATGCAAATATATATGTTTTATGATTATATCACTATAGAATCTATGGTTAATTTTATTTTGTAATTCATGAGGTTTTTTTTTATAAAAAAACACATTTATTTGAATAAATATTTTTTATATTATAACATACTCTTTCTTGTTTTGTTCTTATGTTTTGTTTTATTTGGTATATTTTGTTTATATGTTTTCCAATTATGTGTTGTGGTTTTTCTAAATATTTTGTTGGTTTATCATAAGTTGATTTTAATGATAAAAGAAACTGACATATTCACTTCTTTAAAATTTCCGTAGATTTTGATTTGATGAAATGTGAACCCGTTTTAAATATCTTTTAAAGAGAAACATGTAACTAGACGACCAAAAGTTATGATATGTAGCCCTTTGACAAAAAAAGTTATGACATGTATTATCATTTTTTGCTAATAATATGTGGCAAAAACTTTAGCTAAATTTACATGGTATAAAGCATATACTTTATGTGTGTCGTAAACTCGTATGACTTGCGTCCTATTTTTCTATATTCACGTACAAAATTAACAAAATTGTCTTTGTGCCTAGAAGGTGTAATTTGGAGTGGGTTGATGTGTAAAAAATTTAGAGTTGAGGCCCATTAACAGTCTCCATCCCAAGTTTAACCTTATCTTGTTTTCTCTTTCGACACCAAGAATCAAACAAAATCCCCTTTTCATCTTCTTCAATTCTTCACACCAACAAACACCAAACATAATATTTTCCTCATCTTTGCTAACATCCAAGCTCATCCTTGCACGGAATCTGTTGCTGCTATTTGGTATGAACATAACCCCAAAGCTTATTGTCTCCAACAATCTTTAGTCTCCATCTGAGATTGAGTTAAGGCAAGCTTCTTATCCTTATCTCACTTCGTTGCAATGACAATCTCATTGACTCCGTCAAGACCTGTTTTCATGTTTTTAGAGCCCCGACTTACCGGATGGTCAACAATAACTCGATCTAATGCGCCTCCAGACCCAAATTTTATCTCCATGGAAAGCACATCCATATTCGGTTAAGTGAGCTTGAGAGTGATTCGCGACTCCCACTCATACCTCCTTAGCCGATCAAAGCTCTCCTTTCGGGATTTGACTCACTTGTCAATCCCGATCTGTAACTCATGTTGACTTCTTTAAGAACAATTGTCTGACCAACCAAACCAATGTTCGAGACCTCAGCTTCCAATATAATTTGTGGCGAACTTGGACCATCAAGCTTAGTCTCTTCTAGTGAGACTCAAGTACGCCTCTCTTCTTCTTTCACATTCTGCTAAAAAAAATTTAGGGTTCGGTGGTGTAGACAGAACCGATAAAGTGAAGAAAGCTTGGAAACCCAAAGAGAAGATCAACACAGAAAAGTGTTCTGTTTCTGATGCAGAGAATAAGAAGACGTGATCTGTTTCTGATGCAGAGAAGAAGAACATCTGGATGGGCCTGGAAGCGATGGACCTTGAAGAAAGTGACAAAGCCCCAAGAGCTGAGACAAGCTTTACAAAGAACATAATGGACTCACAAAAGGAGGACCAAAGGCCCATTCAACCTCAGAACAAAGCAACGGTTACTTTAAGTCAAGAAGACAAAAACAGAGCAATAGATAAAACAGGTGGTCCTGCATCGTACGGAGTTGAACAACCAATGGCATTAAGGAATCGCTTTCATGTGCTGGCATCCAACGAGGAAAGGCAGCCCTAAAGGGACAACGAGAATCTTACCTAGGGTTTCATCCTCAAGATATAAATAGCTCTCTTACGTTTGTAATACTTTCTAAAGCAAGAAATAAAAATGAAAAGTTCAAAGTTATATCGGTTTTCTTTCTAGTTTTTATCTCTATACTTTGCTTTCATGGTATCAGAGCTCAGTGAGCACATCCTGAGCCATGGAAAACTCCTTAGATCTCTACTCTCAACCTTAACTCAACATCTCAAACTGTGTTACCATAAAACTCACAGAATGCAACTACATCCACTGGAAAAGACAGTTTGAGTCCTTCTTGTCTGGAATCGGTTTACTTGGGTTTGTCGATGGATCTTAACCTGCACCTGTCCCTACAATCCATGTACCACACATAGCGGGTGGTTATCGCGACGTTCCAAACCCAGACTACCAACAATGGGTCAGATCTGATCAAATTATTCAAGCCTGGTTAGTTGGTTCTCTCTCAGAAGACATCCTCAGCGTTGTTCTTGGAGCTCACACTGCTCAAGAAGTATGAGTTTCTCTTGGCAATCACTTCAACAAAGTCTCTTCATCTCGTTTGTTTGAACTGCAGCGCAGTCTTCAAACTGTCTCCAAAACAGACAAGACCATGAACGATTATCTCAAAGAAATCAAAGGTTTGTGTGACCAACTCAACTCCATTGGAAGTCCAGTGACAGAGAAAATGAAGATCTTTTCGGCGCTACAAGGACTTGGACGTGAATATGAACCTATCAAAACCAGTATAGAGGGTGCAATGGACTCTGACTTCACACCAACGTTCGAAGATATCATCCCTCGCCTGACTGGCTTTGATGACCGTCTCAGGTCATACGAAACTTCTCAAACATCTGTGTCTCCTCATATGGTGTTTCATGTGTCATCAACAGAACCCAACCACTCTCAGAACACCAACTATTCCCAACAACCACCACACTTTACTCAATATCGTGGTAGAGGAGGCAATAATGGTCGTTTTGGATACGGTAGAGGCCGAGGTTATTCGACCAGAGGACGTGGGTTTCATCAACAAATTTCCCCCACCAACACCTCATCTCAAGAGGAGTTGTCTACACGTCCTACTTGTCAACTTTGTGGAAGATTTGGACATAACGCACTCAAGTGTTACAGAAGGTTTGACATATCTTATTAGAGCAACGACGTACCCTCTGAAATGGCAATGCTTCAAGTCTCCAATGATCCTCCTGCTTCTGAACAATCTTACAATGAAACTGAATGGTACCCAGATATAGCAGCCTCAGCCCATGTCACCAACTCACAACAACATCTCCAGTCTTCACAACCGTATCTTGGAAATGATTCAGTGATGGTTGCAGATGGAAACTTTTTACCTATCACACACACAGGCTTAGTCCCACTCCAATCAGTTGCTGGTTCCATATGTATTTTATCTCTAAAGGATTTATTGGTCTGTCCAGATATTACTAAATCATTATTATCAGTGTCCAAATTAACAGTTGATTTTCCTTGTGAGTTTACATTTGACTGTGATGGTGTATATGTTAAGGACAAGCTCACCAAACAAATATTGACTCAAGGAAGCAGACATAAAGATCTCTATGTTCTGGAAAACTCAACCTTTACAGCCTTCTACACAACACGACAGGTCACTGCTAGCGCTGAAGTTTGGCACAAAAGATTAGGTCATCCAAGTGCTGAGATTCTTCAAATTCTATCTAGAAGTCAAGCTATTAGTGTCAATAAAAGCATGCCCAAGATCTGTGACTCTTGTCAACTTGGCAAAAGTGCTAAACTCCCTTTTTATAGTTCAGTCTATGTGTCTAATAAACCTCTAGAGAGGATACATTGTGATCTTTGGGGTCCATCTCCTGTTAGCTCAGTTGAAGGTTTCAAATACTATGCTATATTTGTGGACAATTTCTCTCGGTATTGCTGGTTCTATCCTATGAAACAGAAGTCTGATTTCCTTCAAATATTCATCATGTGGCAAAGTTTGGTTGAGAAACAACTGAATCATAAGATCATCATGTTTCAATGTGATGGTGGGGAGAGTTTACAAACAACAACTTTGTCAGTTTCCTCTCTAAACACGAGATTAGACAAATGGTTTCTTGTCCATATACCCCCTCCCCAACCAAATGGGATAGCAGAAAGAAAGCACAGACACATCACTGAACTTGGATTATCAATGCTGTTTGATGGGAAAGTGCCTCAGAAGTATTGGGTTGAGGCATTCTTTACATCTAGTTTCCTTGGTAACTTTCTGCCATCGTCATCACTCTCAAATAACAAAAGCCCATATGAAGTTTTGTTCAACAAGAAACCAGAGTATAGCGCACTCAGAGTCTTCGGCAGTGCTTGTTACCCATCTCTGCGGCCCTACGCTTCAAATAACTTGGATCCCAAGTCACTATAATGCGTCTTTCTTGGCTACAACGAAAAATACAAGGGCTATCGTTGTCTTCACCCTCCAACTGGGAAGGTCTATATCAACAGACATGTGCTGTTTGATGAGCAGATTCTACCTTTTGCGACAACCTATAGTCATCTGCATCGGCAAAATTCCACTCCTCTGATCTCAGCGTGGCAACAAAGCTTTCTACACAAGCAATCAGCATCAGCTCCTCAAGACCTTCCTAACACTCAGAAATTCGTTCCTGTGTCACAGACAGAGCCAACACCTCCTACATCGTACATGAGAGTTACACCATTGCGGACTCTTCCTCACAATTCTCCTGTGATTCCCACGATAGAACAAAGCATTCAAAGAGCTCCTCCTACCACTCAATCTACTAGCTCTGGAACATCTTCTGACATTCCAAGCACCATCTCAAGGTCAAATCAACTAACCTCTGTTCAATTTGGTTCATTACCTACTGTTCAGATACAAGGATCTCCTAGTCCAGATTCTACTCCATCTCCCGACTTCAATACAGAAGAAGACCCAACGACTGCGGTGAATAAAAACGGTCAAACTCAAACATGCTGGACTCAGAGGCAAAAACGAACTCAGTGAACGTGTCTGGAAAGGCTGTTAAGGAAAAAGATGCAATAGGCACTACTCTCCAGTCTCGACATCCAATGATAACAAGATCAAAGGTGGGAACAACGAAACCGAACCCACGTTATGTTCTCTTCACAGTCACTTCGACACCGACAGAACCAAGAACCGTGACAGAGGCTTTGAGACATCCTGGATGAAACTAAGCTATGACAGAAGAGATGGTTTCTTTTGATGAGACAGACACCTTCACCTTGGTTCCATATCAACCGAACATGAACATCTTCGGTTGCAGATGGATTTTTCAAGTAAAGTTAAATGCAGATGGTACAATGAAATGTCTCAGATCGCGCTTGGTAGTCAAAGGGTATGATCAAGATGAAGGAATTGATTACTTGGATACATATAGCCCAGTGGTCAAATCACCTACTATCCGAGCTATACTACACCTGGCCACAATCAACAATTCGGACATAAAACAGTTGGACGTTAAGCATGCTTTTCTCTATGGCGATTTGACAGAAACAGTATACATGCACCAACCTCCTGGCTTCATCAATCCAGAGAAACCTAGTCATGTATGCAAGCTCAACAAGGCAATATATGGCCTCAAACAAGCTTCAAGAGCATGGTTCAACAAGTTTAGTGATTTCTTGTTGGAATTCGGTTTCATTTGCAGTCTCAGAGACCCCTCGTTGTTCATTTACCATCGCAATGGAGATACAATTCTGCTTCTTCTTTATGTCGACGATATTGCACTGACTGGAAAAAACAATACCATCATTGGGACATTAATGGCCGTACTGAACAAAGAGTTCAAGATGAAGGACATGGGGCGCTTTCACTACATTCTTGGATTACAAGCCCATTTCAAAGCTACTGGAATGTTTCTAAATCAAGAAAAGTATGCAGAAGATTTACTTCACATCTCTGGAATGTCGAACTGCAGTCCAGTGACAACTCCACTCCCTCTTCAGCTGAACCAAATTCCAGATGAATGTCCTCTTTTTCCTCAACCTACTTATTTTAGAAGCCTCGCCGGAAAACTGCAGTATTTAACGTTGACCAGACCCGACCTTCAATTTGCAGTAAACTACATATGTAGAAAGATGCATGCTCCAACTGAGACAGACTTCAACTTACTCAAACGTGTACTCAAATATCTCCGAGGAACAACAAACTATGGTATTTTCTTCAACTCTCAAACAGATTCAAAGGTCAAAGCTTACAATGACAGTGATTGGGGAGGTTGTCCTGACACCAGAAGATCAACTGGTGGATTTTGCATGTTTCTTGGATCGAATATCATATCCTGGTCATCCCAAAAGCAAGAGTCAGTTTCCAGAAGTTCTACGGAAGCAGAATACCGAACCTTATCAGAGACAGCTGCAGAAATCGTTTGGTTAACTAATCTTATTAATGAAATCGGCATCCCTCAGTCAACTCCACCTGAGTTATTTTGTGATAACCTCTCAGCAGTTTATCTCTCTGCCACCCCAGCAATGCACAAACGATCAAAACACTTTGAGATCGACTTTCATTTTGTGCGCGAAAAGGTCGCTCTTGGCAAATTAATAGTTCATCACATATCAGCAGAACATCAACTAGCGGACATTTTTACAAAGTCCCTACCGACTCGCAGCTTTCATGACTTAAGAATCAAACTTGGTGTGGTTGGTCCACCCACACAAAGTTTGAGGGGGCGTGTAGACAAAACCAATAAAGTGAAGAAAGCTTGGAAACCCAAAGAGAAGATCAACACAGAAAAGTGTTCTGTTTCTGATGCAGAGAATAAGAAGACATGCTTTGTTTCTGATGCAGAGAAGAAGAACATCTCGATGGGCCTGGAAGCGATGGGCCTGGAAGAAAGTGACAAAGCCCCAAGAGCTGAGACAAGCTTTACAAAGAACATAATGGACTCACAAAGGAGGACAAAGGCCCATTCAACCTCAGAACAAAGCAACGGTCACAACGGCTACTTTAAGTCAAGAAGATAGAAACAGAGCAACAGACAAAACAGGTGGTCCTGCATCGTACGGAGTTGAACAACCAATGGCGTTAAGGAATCGCTTTCATGTGCTGGCATCCAACGAGGAAAGGCAACCCTAAAGGGACAACGAGAAGCTTACCTAGGGTTTCATCCTCAAGATATAAATAGCTCTCTTACGTTTGTAATACTTTCTAAAGCAAGAAATAAAAATGAAAAGTTCAAAGTTATATCGGTTTTCCGTCTAGTTTATATCTCTATACTTTGCTTTCAGGTGGAATGAAAGAATGATGCTCACAGATTCCAGACTCACTTTTTGTAGGAGAAAGTTCACCGAATGGAAGAAAAGAAGAGATTCACTGAATGAGGAAACATGGAAGGGGTGGGGGATAAGGAATTAAGAAGGTTGTTTATGACAACATTAAATGCAGCAATTAACGGTCCGGTTTCCCTTCGCCCGCGAGAAGGAATCTAGACAAATCGACACAAATGAGAGCTCGTACCAGAGATTAATGGCCGTAAAATTCGTCTCCCATAACCTATCTGAAATTCCATGGTCGAACAAACCAAAGGTTGAAGAATATCATGAACCTCAAAAATAGATGCTTGCAAGAAAATGGATATTGGGCTTCGATAATGATTTCAGTTTGGGCTCCACTCTATAACAAAACCGAGACGCAGCAAGCATTCCGTAAATGAAACACCGAGTTTTAATAAAAGAGCCACGTGTTACATTCTCAGAAATCCATTTGATGACGTGATACTCTCGGGATTGAGAAAACAGTTATGTATGTATATAGATATACAATAGTTTTAACCTAATATCACCTAAATATTTTAGAAAAAAAGAAAAATATTAGGAATTTATTTATTTAAAAAGTCACGAGTCAGACTTTTTTGACTGTTGTAAAAAAAGGTACTCTCAAAAAGCTAAAATGTCTGCTAGTAGAGGCAATTGCTCCATTGCCCTTAAATGTGAAAGGCAAAATCCCTTATGGGCTCCCTCAATCCCCTATGCCCCTCTGGAGTTAATGAATGATGAGAATACCAAAACGCCCTTCGTGGCCGGAAAAAAATTACAAAATTGAGCAGCTGGTTTCGGGTTTGGGTTGAGGTGGGTTTGGGATAGCTCGGTTTCGGTTTTGAAATCGAATTGGAGTGGAACAATTAATAAAATTAAATGAAAAAAAAAGAAATCAAAAGATCCCCTCTCCTCTTCTCTTTGCTCGAGCCCCCAGCTGAGTCAACTTCCTCTCCTCTCGTCGACGTCGGAGGACTCTCGACGTCGTCCTCTCCCCATTTATCGGATCAAAGATCCCCTCTCCTCTTTGCTCGAGCCCAGCTGAGTCAACTTCTCCTCTCCTCTCGTCGACGTCTTCCTCTCCCCATTTATCGGATCCTCTTGGCTTGAGCTTCGAAGACGTTGGTAGATTCTCCAGGAGGACGCAGCCGGACGAAAAAATTTCCACCGTTAAGGCTTAGAGTAGTAGGCCAGAATGCAGGTTCTCTTCTCTTCTCCTCTCCTCTCCCTCGATTGGGTTTGTAATTGGATATATATATATATATATATGATTATTTTGAGATGAGATTTGGTATGTGGAGCAATTACCTCATGTGAAACAATGCCTCGATTGAGATATTGAGTTTATAGTACCCGAAACCTCAATTTCAATTGATTGTAGTTGAAATAGAAATAGGTAAAACTAGTATAACTGATTAAAACTATGTAGAACAAAGAGCAACTGGTATAACTATAACTCTATTTTGTTGTTTTTGAAGGATGCAATGTCGACACACATGTGCTTACATTTCAAATTCAGAGATCGAATATATTGTATAACCATCAAGACAACAGTGGAGGCTATAACTTTGGCAATGGTAGAAGAAAGGTTGTATAAAAAGCTGAGGTTAGATGAAAGGAATGTAAAACTGGCGTTGAAGTACAAGCCGATGGTGTTTGGATGTGAAGAATCAGAAGAGTGCACAATTTGTGATGATGATGATTTGTTCGGTTACCTTCTTTCCATTGATAAAGACAACCGTAGAAGTCTTTTGTTAGTGAAGGAGACGAGTAGAGGCAGTAACTCGGATCAGTTAGATAAGCTGTCGAGAGTGGGTGGAAGTTCGTTTGGTATGAATGACGAAGTGTTGCAGGGTAATGATGTAGTCGGACCTAACGCCATAACTCTGTACGTTGAAAAGGGGCAAGCAAATCAACAGAAGGAGGTGATACACACAGAGAATGGTGACGATACAACACATGATGATTTTATGGATACATACAACATTGCTGAGACGGAGACTGCAGCTGAGACGGAGACTGCAGCTGAGACGGAGACTGCAGCTGAGACGAAGACTGCAGCTGAGATGGATAGCAGTGCTAATATAGAAACCAATATGAGAGTTACGTATATTGAGCAGCCACCTTTACTAAAATGTAGTCAAGTTATAGAAGAATGGGGAGACGGTTTGGGTCTGTTTAAGCTGCAGGAATTTCCAAACAAGAGATCACTTCAAGAGTTGGTGGATAGAGCTGCATTTCGTGAAAGCTTTCGTTATGTTATTAAAAAATCTGATCGTAAACGGTTGGTGTTAAAATGTTGTGATGAAAGCTGTAAATGGGGATTACGAGCTGCGAGGATTCCAGAGACGGAATTTTTTTCTATTAGGAGGTACGGGGGTGTGCATACATGCTCTCGGACTAGTCAAAGTAATAGCTGCAACATCAAGAGGAAAGGTTCTGCAGAATTAGTTGCAACTTTTTTGAATGAGGAATATCCTGGAAAACTGAGGACTCCTCTTCCAAGAGATATTATGGATTTAATAAAGTTAAAACTGGGTGTTTCAGTATCTTACTCCACAGCCTTGAGAGGGAAAAATCTAGCTATGCGTGAGTTGCGTGGTAATTCAGAAGACAGCTACAAGATGTTGTATAGCTACTTGTACATGTTAGAGCAGGTTAATTCCGGAACAACAACAAGGGTGGAGTTGGATGAGGCAGGTAAGTTCAAGTACCTTTTCATAGCTTTAGGAGCTTACATTGAAGGGTTTACGGTCATGAGGAAAGTGATTCTTGTGGATGCTACATTTTTGAAGAACGAATATGGCGGTGTACTAGTATTTGCTAAAGCTCAAGATCCTAATCGTCACCATTATCCCCTCGCGATTGGGGTACTCGACGGTGAGAATAAAGCTAGTTGGACTTGGTTTTTCGAGATGCTCAAAACTGTTATACCGGACTCTTCTGAAATAGTATTTATGAGTGATAGGAATCGACGTGAGGTCCACATAGAGTATCATCAGTTGAGCTCACAGTATTACTGGACAGAACTTTGGGCAATGGCTTCTTACAGGACCATTTATTCTGTGCTGGACAAGTCTGAATGGAATGTACCAGATCACATCAAAAAGCTCTAGATCATAGCTCCAGAAAAGGTAACGAGGAAGGGAAGGAAAAAGGTTAATAGGAATCCATCAGTTGGAGAACGGCGTAATAGGAATCCATTAGTTGGCTGTTGTTTGGAATGCGTACTAATAATCCAAGTGAACCAAACTAGAGTTGCTTTTGCTTTTTAATCGGATTGGAAAACCACGGAAAACTAGTAAAACAAGGTGTTACTAAGTTAATAAAGGTGTTACTGAGTAGAGTGATCGAACATCTAAACGAATTTACTTATGTATTGTCTGTGTTTACTTATGTATTCTCTGTGTTTAGTTATGTTTCTCTGTTTGGAAACTCTCAACTATGTATTGTCTCAACTATGTATTGGAAAACCACGGAAAACTAGTAAAACAAGGTGTTACTAAGTTAATAAAGGTGTTACTAAGTTAAGAGATATTACCATGACATAATCCGCTCGAATCCAACCACAATCACTTGACTAATTCATCAACATCACATTCATCGACAATACTATTGCAAAATAACAAATATTAACTACCATGATTCATTGAAATCACATTTTATCTTATGCATTGTATAGTCTTTCCAATATCACTTTCTTAATAAAGAGCAGCTTACAAAGTAGTACTCTATAATTCTCGTGATTTTAACATATTATTGCACTTCTACGTTATGCTTCCATGGTAATGTGGAAAAATGAAAAGTAAAACTTTATTCACAAATTTAAATTATACGTAAAACTAAAAAATGTTGAAATCACGAAAAATAGAACTATGAACAAATTTGGTAACACCTGAAACTTCAGTAAAACTATGAGCAAATTTGTTTGGGGGAAAATAATTTTTATTTTCGCGCCAAAGCGAAAATATTCCATAATTTTCAATTATTTCGGTCAAAGTAGATTCCCTTTCTCGTGACTCTCCCTCTTGTCTCGTCAACTTTGCTCTGTCTACTCACTTTTGTCACTTCCAAGCCAAGCACTCTCTCTCTCTCTCTACTCTTTTCTCTCATCTCGTCCTCCCACTCCCACACACATCTCATAATCCATTATCTTTCCTCTTTATCCTCATATTCTCTCTACATCCACGATTTTACTCTTTCCCTTCCCCTTTACTGACCATGACTCATCCGTACGAAGAGGAGAAGGAGATGAAGAAGCTGAAGAAACACTACGACATGTTAGGTTACATTTGCGATGCTCAATATGGAATTCCTACCCGTTGCCCATGTGGTGGTGAAATCAAGACGGATGTGTCTCCAAATCCGAAGTATCGCCACGATTTCGATACCTTGCCTGGAAGTAGGTACTTCACCTGCAAGAATTATGAGGTAATTTCCTTCTTTGTAGAAATTGTGTCAGTCATACTGGGTGAAACTGTGTTATACTTTGGGTGAAACTATGTTTAGTCATACTGGGTGAAACTGTGTTATACTCTGGGTGAAACTGTGTTTAGTCATACTGTGTGAAACTGTGTTATACTCTGGGTGAAACTGTGCCGGACGATGGGATGCACTTTCGTCAGCCATGGACTTTTGGTGTTGAGGAGGAAATGAGGCGCCTATGGATGGAGGTCAATGATATGGCTGAAGAGATTGCTAAGCTTAAGAGGCTTATTACCTCCACCTCCCGTCCAAGAGATTGTTAAGTATTGAGTTCATGGGATGTACTAAAAAACTATGTATTTCCCAATTTCGGTTAATACAAGTCTTTGTTTGTTAAGACTTGTATAAGTGTCTCTTTTCATTTCAAAACTTATGTTATAATTCAAGCTAATCTTGAATCTTATCTCATGTTCATTTTAAAGTTTGTACTTTGTCGAAAACTTATGTTATAATTCTAGATAGTCTTGAATCTTATCTTATGTTCATTTTAAAGTTTGTAATCTGTCGAAGATCTCATGTTCAGCAATAAGAACCTAACAAAATAGTCATAACAACATAGTCATAACAACATAGTCATAACATAGTTAAAGTTCTAAATCCACATCACAAACTAGATAAACATCAAAGACTTTGTTTGTCTACAAATAAAACATTAAACATAAAACCATAGGTTCTTCACTCGACTTCACTTAGCTTTTCTGTTTTTTTCCTTTCCCTAAAGACTTCTTGCGTTTCTGCTTTTTACCTTTCCCTTGTGATTTTGCTTCATCTACCTCTACTGCTTTGCCTTGTGCTTCCTTGACAAACTCCTCTAGCGGCTCCAATCTTCCATTCAACTGGTCAACCTTCTTGTCAACTGTCCTCAACAGTTTCATTGTTCTTTTCACCAACTTCATAACATCTCCCACTTGAACTGATTGCTCACCTATCTGTACTCCATCTCCTGCTGCATCTTCAATCAGTTTTGGCTGTTTTGCACGCCCAGCTACATCTTCCTCAAACATGTCTTTGAAAAATATCTTTTCACCTGCATCCAAACACTTATCCCAACTCTCCACAACTAAATCGGGTACATCAACGTCGTCTTCATCTTCCAAAATCTCATTCAACAATCTTTCTTCTTGTGCAGTTTTGGTGGGGATGATGCTGTCAATAACCTGCCACAAACATAATTAATTTTAAGCTTCGCCCATAGTTCTACCATAGTTCTACCATAGATCTACCATAGTTCTACCATAGTTTTCCAGTTCTACCATAGATCTACCATAGTTCTACCACAATTTCACAGTTCTACCATAGTTCTACCACAGTTTAACAGGAAGACTTACAATTGTGTTACCCAATTCCTTGTTTATCACACCAAGTGACACCCCTGTCTATCCATTTCGTTTGAATGAGGTCTTCCACATCCTCGGACAGTCGGGAAAAACTCCATCAACAGGCTCTCTGAACGCAACTCCTAGCTTAGGAATTGCCTCGTATGCAAGAAGCTGTTACCCACAAAACATTTTGCATTAGTTGACAACAATAGCGACTGACTAGTTTAATGGGATTTTGCATACCTCTAGTGGAACACAAAATCCTGGAAGCGGCCATAATGTTTTCTCTTTCACCACCCCTCCAAAATGCTCCATTGTGTGAGAGATCTCCTTCAGCATATAATCATATGAAAATCTCCCCCACGGAAAGGACTTGCAGTAGTCAAGATCGTCCACTGCTCTCTGGAACACCTCCAACACATCATTGGCATTGTGTCCAACCTTGGTTTGCGCACAAACAACAGAAGATAAGAAGAATAGAATCGCCATCTTCAGCCTGTCTTTGTGGGGTCCCATGTTCACCAGCTTCTTCTTAACATCCTCTAACCTTCTAGATTCTCCTTCTTTGAAATGACGATCAACGAACCTCGTCCCACCAAGCTCTTTGTAGCCGAGAGGATAGTTGTGGCAGAATAGCCCAGATATCAAACCATGTTCCCTTAGCCCGTAACGGATGGAAACCCCATTCACAATAAACCACCTCTCTCTCACCCTCTCGATATCTGCAGTACGCAGCAACAACATCCACATTCCCTGAACCCTATGGTTTTTCTCACTCTTCATGTGGAAAATGTGTTTGAATTGGGGATGCTCCGTGAACCAGCTCCACTCCGCGTTAGACAACTTGGGTTTCAGATTTTTTAGCGTCTTAATCGTGCTAGCTATCATACACCTTGTGCCAAGCTTTATTTTTTGTTGTATTCACTGGACTTGAAGAACATCCTCATTGGTTTGAGTATATCGAGTCCCACATTTCCATTCAAACCCTGCAAGTTATACCAAAGTTTTAAATTAGTTATACCAAAGTTTTAAATTAGTTATATCCAAGTTATATCCAAGTTGTACTAAACTTATATCCAATTTTGCTTCAAGTTATAACCAATTTTGTTACAAGTTATCCAAAGTGATAATTTCTTACCTCGGGTTGTGGTGGATTCTCATTCTCGTTTGCTGCTCTATCTTCATTTGCTAACTCTTCTCTTTCTTCATTTTCTTCTTCAAAACCTTCATTATCATCATCCTTTTCTTCTTCAGAACCTTCATCTTTAGAATCTTCATTCTCATCATCCTTTCCTTCTCCGTCTCCATTTCCTTCTTCAGAACCTTCATTCTCATCATCATTTTCTTCTCCACTTCCATTTCCTTCTTCAGAAACTTCATTCTCATCATCATTTTCTTCTCCACCTCCATTTCCTTCTTCAGAAACTTCATTCTCATTATCATTTTCCGTTGAATCCTTACTCGTCTCCCTAGTATGTACCGTTGATTCAACAGTCTCTGTTATCTTTGTCGTCGAGTCAATATTCTCTGTCGTTGTCTTCTCGATATTATCGGAGCCCTCCGCCGTCGTCTTTGCAAACTTCACTTTCCGAGACTCTTCCTTCGTTGGATTATCCTTCCTCTTACCTCTTCCTCTCGTTTCGACCACCATCGCACTCGATTGAATCCTCCGAATTCTTCTCCTCCTTTTGTTCTCACGGTTGATTTTAGGGGAGGAACGAAATTAGGGTTTGTTTGGATTGAGAATAGAAACGAAATGAGAAAATCGAGTAAGTAAATTGAGTGAGTTATTAAAAACCGACAGGTTAAACGGTTAGACGATTCAGTTTAATTGGATTGCCCATAACTCCGGGTCGGGTCGGGGCGGTAAGTTATACCCTGGTAAAATTTGTAAATACTTCAACTATTCCACAGTTTTTATGTCATTTCAGCCATTTCCAATTTTTTAAATAAATATTTATCTTTATATTTATATGGGTGTCTATGAGAAATTGCTTTTTGACATTTAGGGGCTCTAGAGGAGATGCCTCCTGCTAGTACTTCTGTCATAAGTTTCTATTTCACCTTCGTCCCTAATTGGTAAATCCATACATAATTAGATATTCCTTAAACTACCCTCACTTTCTTTCTTCTTCCCTTTGCATGAGTCCAAACTCGATTTACAATTGCTTGTCTCGCCGGTCATTTGCCGCCGATTGCAAATTTTCGGATCACATCTGGTGATATTGAATCGCAGATAGAGACTTTTTGGTAAGTGTCTAATACTCCGCCAACAATTTTTTCATCTTTACAAAATCAATCCAGCGAGTTTCTTTAAGGTCGTTTGAGTTCTAGGTATCTTCATGTGATACGATAAATATGCATTGGAGTATCGGCTGTAGATACATTGAATATGTGCATGCGATTTGATTTTTAGATTCTAAAGGGAACTACAATTTGTTTAATCGTAGGTGGTTTTTGGGTTGATCATCGATCAGATTGTGTCAATCTTTGGAAATGGCGGGGTAAGTGCCTTCTCTCTCTATTTTCTCAGGATATTATTAGAAATCTCTATGTTTACCTGATGAATCTGTGAAATGTCTTATTTGATTTCTGGTTTTTTGAGATTTTCTTTTGATTTTGAATTGATTACTCACATTTGTGTTGGTTTTCTCGGTTTCAATTTTGGCTGAAAATCTGAATTTTGTGGTTTTGGAAATTGTTCGTGATTTTAAAAATATTTGGTGCAGTGTTGCTTCTGCTCCTGGGAATGTGTTGATGGCTGGAGGCTACCTCATACTCGAGAGGCCAAACACATGCCTTGTCTTGAGTACAAATGCACGTTTCTATGCAATTGTAAAGCCCATCAATGAAGAAGTCATGACTGAGAGTTGGGTGTGTGTATGCACTTCCTCCAGAAACATGCATCTTCTTCTTCTCGTTTGTGTTTTATTGTGAAGTAATGATTGTTTGTTTGCTTCTTTTTTCCAGAAATAGACAGATGTCACATTAACATCCCCACAGCTCTCAAGAGAGAGCATGTATAACCTGTCACTTAAACATTTGACTCTTCAGTGTGTGTATGCAAGGCAAGATCCCAAACACTTTTTTAGATGCGCTACATGTTCTTAATTTTTTAAATATCATAAATTTTACTGCGGAGACTTCATTTAGGTGGTAGAGAACTTGCACTTTTTTGAAAAATAAAACTTTAGTGATTCAAGAAACCTCTTTGTAGAGCATGCTATACCGTATGCCATAGTTGCTGCTCATTTGGCAAGTAACAAGGACAAAGAAGCATTGCACAAAACCTTTTCGCAAGTCAAATCTTCAAGTCTCTGCTTTTTTTATCTTTTGTTTTTATTTCTGACGTGGAGATTGGATGTGTAACTATTTTTCTAAATCGGTTTTGCAGATCTTGTTATCACAATACTAGGCTCCAATGACTTTTACTCGTATCGAAATCAGGTGTTTTGTCTTTTCCTTTCCTGAATATCGTCTAACTTACAATTGTATTTTGTTGATTTTTTCCTTTGACTATCCAAATACTTCCTCTTAAGATACTTGCAAAAAATGTTGATTATCTTGTTTATTCTAATAGATAGAATTGCTTGGGCTTCCATTGACATCAAGATCGTTGGGTACCCTTGCACCTTTTGCGTCAATCACATTCAATGCAGGCGAGGAAAATGGTGCTAATTTCAAGCCTGAAGTTGCTAAAACTGGCTTAGGTTCTTCTGCGGCAATGACAACAGTTGTAGTTGCAGCTCTGTTGCATTATCTTGGAGTGGTTAACCTATCTGATCCATGTAAATCTTATGTGGATGGATTCAGTCTGTCATATTTGTGATACCTTCCTATGCCATGACATGCTTTCAGATCCATGTAAGCTTATGTGGATGGATTCAATCTGCTCTTACAAGATTTTGGTGAGATTAATTGGATTGTAAGAGAAAATGTGTTGGGTTACTTGAAACAAATTAACTAGACCAAAAGCCATTGGAGGACTTGGTGAGAGATATATTTAGCACTTTATCACTTCCCTGCTCATGGAGCATACTTGGAGAATCACTACAAACCAGATTGTCTGTTAGCCAAAGTCATGTCAGGAAACTATTGTCAAAATCGACCTTCGTAGAAGTAACTTTGCCATCAACTTCTTCTCATGATTGGAAAGGAATCATGGCTGGTAGAGATCTTCTTATCAAAAATTTGAGCTAGGTTATCGAGAATGGAGAGACAACAAGAGTATGGCATGCCAATTGGATTAATACAACCCACCCCTTTACCCAGTTTTGACCAGTGAAAAGAGTCTATAAAGACTTATATGTTTCAGACATGTTAACAAGAGGAACCAACGATTGGAACCTAACAAGAAACAAAAGGATTCCCCTCCCCCACACCTAATAGATGACATTGTGAAGATTAAACCAAGTCTGTTGGGGGCTCAAAATTCCTTCACATTGCTTGCTTTGACGTGCTACATGACGAAATTTGGATACTTTACATCTATGTTGACAGAGCTACCTACGACATTTAAAATCTTTGCTATATCTGAATTGACAATAAAATGGAATAAAACTATCTAATCTAGCAACTTTGCTCCAAAATTAAAACTGTTTATGTGGAGAATAGTACATGGAGCCTTACCTCTAGGCAAGAGCCTTCAAAAGCGAGGAATGAACCATCTGACTTTATGTTATCATTTCAGTGCACAAGAAACGGCTTCCCATCTATTTATCTATCGAAGAAGATTTTGTCCTTTGTTCAACTAAGTAAAACACTCTTTTAGTCTTTAGGATTGGTATGTCTCCCGCATTTGGGGGTTAACTCTGAAATCTTCCCATGGAGTTTTTGCGGAATATGGACACCACATAATAAATTGATTTTTGAAAACATATTGCTCTCCGTTGATAAAATTTTAAGCATGATCTTTAAAAATGGATAGCACACAACTTTCCTAGATTCCCTTAAAAGGAAAGTACGACAAGTTTATCATCATCATATTGCTTGAGAGAGATCAATTATAAGCAAACACTGATGCTGATTGGAAATCAGTCAATGTAGTACTTGGATTATTTCTTCTTCGGCAAAATATGTACTAGATCAGGGACCCCGCTCTGAGAATCATGACTTTTGGCGCTTATGGTTGAGGCTCTAGCCATAAGATCAACCATCCTCAATGCAAAGACATTAGATATACCCAAACTCTGCATCAACTCAGATTGTCAAGCACTCTTAGAAGCAATCACCTCAAAGCTTCCACGGATGAATTGTATTCATCCAAGATATCAAGACACTATCTTCTTCATTTCAGTTTATATCTTTCATTTTGATTCATGTAAATCAAAACACATTGTCAAACTCTTTACCCATAGCTTATCTGTAAAATGGTTTGAATTTGTCTTTCAAACTAGTTTGGTTTGAAGCCTCTATATAATCTATTTGGTTTTCAAAAAAAAGGATTAAGTGCCTTACAAAGATTCAATTTGCTGGTCATATTTGGGTCTACTGTAACATAATCAGAGTTTATTGGGAAACAGATAATAAAACAAGAGTTTTCCTTTTGATCAGAAAAAAAGAAAAATTTCGAGTTTTCGATCTTTTTAGATAATAATTAAAACATCTAGACGAAATTGCAAATTTAGAAATCATAACTTTACCGGTGCTTTAAAACCCTAAAAACCTAAGTTTAACAACGACTCTCGTTCGGCCGTTTCAACTCTCACCGTAAACAAAAATAAAAAATGGCTGGAAAAAAGCAAGACCTTCCCGTCTCCGGCGAACCTTTAGCCGCCGTCGAGAGTCCAATTACAGATACAATCAAGACGAAGAAGAAGAAGAAGAAGAGCAAGAAGAACAAACATTCAGAGGAAACTCAGGAAGTCGAAGTGCCTCAAGAGGTCACCAATGGTGAGGAGTTGAGTAATAAAGAGAAGAAGAAGAAGAAGGAAAAACGTAAGAGAGAGGAGAAGGAGATGGAGAACAAGAAGAAGAAGACAGAGGAAGAGAATAAAGTCCCTGAAAATTCAGGTGTTAGCAACGGAGGCGGAGGAGAAAGTGAACAGAAGGTTGTCGTGACGGGGAAAGATGTGGAGGAAGCAAAGTACGCAGCTTTAACATCTTTCGCTGAATCGAAGTTGCCTGAGAATGTTCTTGATTGCTGCAAGACGTTCCAGAAACCTTCTCCGATTCAGTCCCATTCATGGCCATTTCTTTTAGATGGTCGTGATCTTATCGGAATAGCGAAAACTGGTTCAGGTTCGTAATGTGTTGTGTTCGCTAGTTTCAGAAGCATGAAAGGTTTGTAAAACTTTATGATTTGGGTGTGTTTAGGTAAGACGTTGGCGTTTGGGATTCCTGCGATTATGCACATGTTGAAGAAGAACAAGAAGAATGGTAAAGGAACAAGGAATCCGACATGTCTTGTTCTTTCTCCGACAAGAGAGTTAGCTGTTCAGGTAGAGAGAGAACATTAGTTATATATAAGTGAAAGGGAACATCTTCTTAGTTTTTGTGTGGGTTTGTAGATTTCTGATGTTTTGAGTGAAGCTGGAGAACCGTGTGGTTTGAAATCAATATGTGTGTATGGTGGAAGCTCTAAAAGACCTCAAATTACGCTATTCGATCTGGAGTTGTAAGTCTTTTTTTTTTGTCAGGACACTGGTCTTGTGTTGGCTAATCAATCAAATGACGGTTGTTTAATCTTGTGTTTTAGGATATTGTCATTGGTACGCCAGGTCGACTGAGAGACCTGATTGACTCTAATGAGCTTCGTCTCTCTGATGTTTCCTTTGTGGTAAGCAACATAAACATCTTTTTTAATCATGTTATATGAGTTAGACCCTTAGGATTGTATAAGTTGCATTGTTATTGCATGTGTTAGATAATAACATAAGTTATTCTTATGTGGCAGGTATTGGATGAAGCGGATCGAATGCTTGATATGGGATTCGAGGAACCAGTCCGGTTTATTTTGAGCAAGACGAATAAAGGCAAGTTGTATAACCCGTTGCGTTGAGGAACCAACTCATGGATCTTGTTTTTAATGATTTTTTTTTTAATCTGTCTTATAGTTCGTCAGATGGTTATGTTTAGTGCAACGTGGCCTATAGAAGTTCACAAATTGGCTCAGGAATTCATGGATCCAAACCCTGTCAAGGTATGTTTTCCTCATTCTCTCCCGCACACAATTGTTTCAGTTTCTCTAACGGTCTTTCAAATTTCTTTCAGGTAGTCATAGGTTCTGTAGACTTAGCTGCCAACCACGACGTTATGCAAATCATCGAGGTATGTTCTTTTCCCTCTGATTATCCCCAGAGCAAGTAATGTTTTTGTCCTTTAGTCACAAGCTTAACAACATGTCTTTGGTTTGGCTACAAATGCAGGTCTTGGATGATTGTGCTCGTGATCAGCGCCTTATTGCTTTACTAGAAAAATACCATAAGTCCCAAAAGTAAATATGCTAATCAATTATGAATTATCCAACCTTACCAGATCTTTTCTTTTGTCACGATACTAATTATCACGCATTTTGGGGTTCACAGGAACAGGGTTTTGGTGTTTGCCTTATACAAGATGGAAGCTGACCGTCTCGAGCGTTTTCTTCAGACAAGGTTTGATATTGTCTTCCCTAAATCAACTCAACAATTAGAAAACAAAGATCTTGACTACTTTGCTTAATCAATCTTTACAAAACTATTTAGAGGCTGGAAAGCTGTATCTATACATGGAAACAAAGCACAGAGCGAGCGTACCAGGTCTTTGGCATTGTTCAAAGAAGGGTCATGTCCATTGCTGGTACGTATTCCGTAACTCCGTGGCTTATAATAGTAATATCTTTTGGCTAGTTCTGAAAGCAGGGCATTGATACTGTTTATGAATTGTAGGTGGCTACTGATGTAGCAGCAAGAGGGCTCGATATCCCCGATGTGGAAGTTGTGATAAACTACAGTTTCCCTTTGACAACAGAGGATTATGTACACAGAATCGGAAGAACCGGAAGAGCGGGTAAAAAGGGCGTTGCACACACGTTCTTCACACAACAGAACAAGGTAACTAAGTTTAAATCTCAAAAATTATCTTTTTTTGTAAATTCGTTTAGCAGGTCTTTTTAAGAGTTTTTGAGATATGTTGTTGTGTCTCTTTAAGGGTCTTGCCGGAGAGCTAGTGAATGTTCTCAGGGAAGCTAAACAAGTTGTGCCGGCTGATCTTTTGAAGTTTGGCACTCATGTAAAGAAAAAGGTTTGGTTTCTTTGATCATATTCTTGAGTCTCCACACATTATTTTTTTCTCATGTGTTGTATTGTCTGATTGAAAATGTGCAGGAATCAAAACTGTATGGACCTCATTTCAAAGAAATAGCAGCTGATGCTCCAAAAGCTAAGAAGATCACATTTGCCAATTCTGACGATGAGGACTAGTTTTTCTTATTATTGTATGATTATTATAGTTGGAAAAAAAAAAACTCTGCCCGATTTATAACATAAATTTTGTTTTAACATTTTCAATTTTTTTTGTACTCTTTTGTCAAATTGTTAAAAGAGTTTTTTTTTGGTTCGCCTCCTAAAGTGAATTTAACTAAGATAATATTTTATATTCAGTATTTTTTTAAAAAAAGATAAAAATAAAAAAAACAATAGTAATTACAAGAAAAGATATTCTTTTAGTATTTTTTTTATCTGGTGTGCAAAATGCTAAACATTAAATTCTAAACATTTAATCATAAATTATTGAGTAAATTCTAAATTTTTGGGTAAATTCTAAATTTTTGGATAAATTCTAAATTTTTGGGTAAATTTTAAATTTTTGGGTAAACTCTAAATCTTGAGTAAATTCTAAACCTTTAGGTAAATCGGTCTAGGTTTTTGAGTTTTGCCGACGGAGTTTAGTGTTTATTTATGATTTAATGTTTAGGATTTACTCAAGGTTTATGGTTTAGCCAAAGATTTATGGTTTAATGTTTAGAATTTAGGATTTTGTGTTTTGCTGACAGTTTTAACAAAGTTAAAAAAATATTTTTTGGCAGCTAATACTATTTTGTTTATTTTTATCTTTTATTTCAAAAACATATTATGACTTGACAAATGTTTTGTTTTTTCTCAAAATTGAATATAAAATAACAAATTTTTATTGGTTGGTGAACCGGAAAGTTCATCCTTGGGGATGAACTTAAAAAAAAAACTCTTGTTAAAATAATATTCTTTTTGTTTTAATATTTATTCAATAATTCCATTTTGATTTTGGTTGGATCGAAATTAGGGTTGTTGATAGATGGTTGGTTATTTAGATGATTTGTTGGTTAGATATAATGGGCAGACTAGTATATGCTCGCGAATTCGCAAGTATAAATATAATTTAGAAAATGTAAATAGTATTATATATTTATATCTAAATTTATAAGATTAAATATATTTTTTACATGCAGATACATCTAAATTTTTAAAATTTTAAATTCAGTATTGCATGAATTTTTATGGTGGTAGATTTATAAATGAAGGATGCATAAATACTTCTTGATTAGTTTAGTACTTTCTAAACTTATATTATTATTGAGTTTTTTAGAAACAAATACATATCGCTTTTAGATTATACTAGATATTTTTGTCGTGCTATGCGCGGCTAATTTCTCTTAAAATTAATTTTGTTATGTTAGTATCAAATCTTGTTGAATCATTCAGAGTTTATAAGTTCTTTAGCGTTTAGGAGAGTATAGGAGGGGAGGCATAGACTGATTTTTGTTGTATGAATGTCGCATATAAGTTTTTTTTTTCATTTTTGGAGTGTAATAAGATATCACAAACACTTAAAAATACATACATATCATGATATAGAAAGCATATGTACTTACCTAAAAAAAAAAAAAGATGTAGGCATGCACGTTTATCTCTGATTTAAATGTAAATGAACTTTTCCTTTTCTAAAATCTCTTTGATGACCATATCACATCAGAAATAAAAGTAAATACAGTTTCCCCAAACCTTTCCAATCTAATCGGCTTACAACCAACATTAACGTTGGTGAATCAGTGAAATAATGAAAGCTAAGTTCAAAAAAAGAAAAGAATCAATGAAATAATGAGTTATCTTAGCTGAAGTATCCAGAGGGTGGGTAGGAGATGGTTTATCCATTCCGGTCGAGATGACAAACCTCATAATCAATCCGATAGTAAATTTAAGTTATAAAAGTTTTGTGTCTTATTTAAAAATTATTATGTATGCAGTTGATTGGGATATTGTTTCTTAATCAGAGAGCTCCTATGTGTCTTATTTAAAAATTCTTACGTATGCAGTTGATTGAGATATTGTTTCTTAATCAGAGCTCCTACGTAGAAGAGCTTTGAAGACTTGTCCGATAGTGGTTTTAGAAACAATCACGAACATGTGAAAGAAGAATTTGTGTGTGTCTCTTGCGTTGGTTTCGGTCTGATCCATGGCTACAGTTGGAAAATTTGAGTCGTAAAAGTTTTGTTTTCCTACAAAAAATTTCACATTGTTTAGTTGTCATCAATATACGAAATACCAAGTGCTTAGGAACCTCGAAATTGTTAAGTATTCTAAGAAAAGTTTAAGTTTAACAAATAAGTAAACTGTGTTTAAATATTAAACCAAAGCAACAACGATAGTTGGAAACCAAATAAAGAAAAACTAAGTCGAAGCACAAACTTAGAAAGAAAGAAAAGAGTAACACTCCAACACATGCTAGAATTGACTGGGATGAGTGACGAAAGCTCTATTATCCGGCAGCACGATTAGCTTTCTGTGAGACGTCAGTGTTACTGGTGCTTTCATTTCCCTCATCAGCCAGGTCCCCACAACCTTTCGAAGATGCACACACATCACTCTCGTGCGGCTGTTATAGGTGACAGAACCGATGAAGAAAGCACCTTTGTAACAGTAATAGACTTAGTCTTCTCTGTCAAGTTGTACTCATATACTTTGAACCTGAACTTATGTGTTTGACCAATGGTGTCGATTAAAGCTTGGGGAGCATGCATCTCATTGTCGACACCAATGTTTTCATTAGACTACAATTAAAAAAGAGTGAGTATAAATAACTCTAGGTCCATGTACAATCTGAAGCCAACTAACCTCAAAGTAGTTGTCAACTTATTCGATGGCATGCTTATCTGTCAACTCATGACCTGCATCACCAAATAGCACGAAAACAACATGGTCTCTGTTGTCATAGACAAAGATTTTTGCAAGATACCAATGATTAAGAGAAAAAAGAAAGCCAATTACATAAAAGAAATAAGTAATTATTGAGGTTAGTGTTCATATGCAACACCAGCTACGTGGCCATATTTTGGGTACATCAATGAAGAAGGACTTCTTGTGGTCTTAGTTTTACAATCACTGCAAGCAATATAATACCATTGACAGCCACGTTCAACATCATCAGTTGTGGCTATACAGTCAAACAACGCCTCTTCCATTTGGTTACAAGCAATTCATTTACATAAAAATGCTTCTCATTTTGAGTGAGTTATCTAGAGCTTTAATTTTACCTTGGCGGATTCCTGCTTGATATAGGCGTAGATTTCCAAAATAGTTATTGTCTCAACATCAGTTACATCCGCCGTATTCACCATCTTAGCAATTTGTCACTGAAAATAGGCTGAAGTAAAATATCTTTTGGCTGTACAAACACAAACCAGTTTAAGTAATCGATGGTGGGTGGGACATGTTTGTCTAGGAAAACACGTGAGGATGACATTGAGCTGAGAGCAAAGTTCCTTGTTGTTCTTGTAGGTTTTGGACATAACAAATAAACATCAACAACACTGGTTAACATAAGGCTAGATAAACACACAGTTGATACACTAAAATTGGATATTTGCTACTGTCAAGTTAATAGTGGTTGTTGTAATACTTTAGATTCAATTCCAGAGGACCAGTTTACACTTCATCTTTATAGGATCAATATCAAGCTAAAACAATAGAGTATTCTAAACTGAAAATTCACAAAGAGCAGGGGATTTTGAATTCAGGTTATAAAGATGCTAGCCTAGGGTGGTTTGATCGGGTGTTAAACAATTGTGAACCCAAAAATTATTCAATTTCAATTTAGCACTAGTCTAGAACTCGGAACACTCAAGATAGACCAGCCCACTTTCGTGGTACTGCTCCCTTTGTCAATCAATCTCAGCACCTAAACTCTCGTTTGGACTGAGACGTGATGACAAACATTAAGATCAAGTCTGATTTGTTCACAAAAAACCCTAACATCTACTCTCACTGGTTAGGGATGTAATGATCATTCATGCTATGTCTAGCAACCTATTACACGGTTAATGAACCTAAGTTCATGCACTAAGTGATCAGATTAATGCAAGCAATAAGAACAACTATGATGAAGACAATCGATTTATAACTTATTTATGTCAAGCTCACGGATCTAACACCCTAACACCCTAGACTAAGTAAGCCGACTACTAAGCCATGGAACAAGAAAACAAGAGATCATAATAGGAGAAGACATGAAATATTGCTGCAATAAAAGAGAAATAGGGTTCAGGGGGTTATTCTCTAAATCGAGAGAGATGCCTTTCTCCCTTCTAAGGTAACAAAATCGCCAAGTACAAATCTCTAAGGTCTGGTTTCTTGTGTAAAAGTAGTGTAGAAAAATAATAGAGATCAGAAAAAGATATATTGCATGTCACTGACGGCTGTAGGAGAGAAAATCGGGATGTTAGAACAAATCCCAAAATATTTCAGAAGTTTTCATATTTTTTTGGAGCAAGCAGGTGGTTGCTCCATTTGGGTGCCACGCGGCAGAAAACTTTCAAATTTCATTATTTTCTTCATGTGTCTTCTCTTTAGCAACATGGCCTATTCCAGACCTGAAATGACTCAAAACGGACTAAATTGAATCGATAAAGACCTGAAAACACTTCAGAAAACATATGCACAATGTGTCAAAAAAAAACAATATATCAATTCCGCCAGACTTAGATTCTTGTTTGTTCTTAAACAATGTCAAGTATCAAGCACAAGGAGAAATGTTTGAAAGTGTGGGACTCTCATATTCTCGATACCATACTTTAACCACGAATCTCTGAACCATACATGCAAATAAACTAGGACAACACACCCTTACAAAAACCCCCACTGACTGCTGGTCAAGATTGGCTCCATACTCTATATCTCAAACCTGCAAAAGTCACACCTTCCAGACAAAGCTCCTTACATTCAATTAAGAGTGGCGTGAGCTTCTTATCACATCCATTAGTCAGGGTAGGATGTTCTAGGTGTGAAACAGGCTATTTAAGTGTTTAGGTGGAGCTAATCAATGTTTAGGGGTTACCATTTCTTTGTAGAGAATGCAAGATATCGCGCAAAATTGCAAGAGAGGATATATCCATTGATGTCCACAGTCTCCACTTGTTTTTGCATGCTCTCTCTCTCTCTCTCTCTGGAACAATTTCTCTGATCATCCTCATGCGCCTAGTTCTTTTAACTTGGTACTTACTCTTTTACTCAACCTTCCCAGTGGATCATGTTTCTTTGATTTCTTCCCCTTCTCCATCACCTTATTCTCGTTTTTTTTTTCAGGAGATGTGATGTGACAAAGAAAGAGGTAACAAGTGATGGTTATGGTTATGAGTGCCACTAGTAGTTCTGGTTTTGCAACCATTTTGGTTCTCCACCCTTTCTCGCGGTTCATTGGTTATGGAGCAGTTGCTCCCCTTAATCTGCATGTTCTCTTTGACTGTCTGAATCTCTACAACAGTCACGAGTAAGAGGCTGTGTTGATCATTTCCTCTCCGACCTTTTTGCACATATATGCACATATAACTCTGAAAAACAAAAGCATGAAGGTGAAATAAAGGCTAAGGTGCATAGTAGGTACTAGCTAAAAATGAGCTAGCCACTCAGCATCAGTAAGATGGATAGAAATAATAAGAAGTCCTGATTGTGTTCTTGTTTCCCTGATATTACGCCCATAACAAGAAGAATTGCAGTCAATATTAGGTTCAAGTTAAATGAAGCTAAGTCTTTCTAGCGTAACCTCGACAAGCCGAAAGCTTTTGGAGAACCAAATAACATAATGTCAGGGTGTTCTAGGTCCACATGTGTGTCTTTCGCCACTGCTAAGGTCACTGAATAAGATAACTAAAGCACGAGGTGGTTAGTGATCAACATAGAATAAAGTCCTAATTCCCACAAAGTTTTAACTGACTCGATCCTAAAAACTGACTCAAAAGAAAAAAAAAGAAGAAGAAAACGAGTTAGTAAACGACGAAGACCCTCCCCTAGACATACTTCACACCATCCATGGTGTGAAAATATATCAGAGAGAAGGTATAAACAAGAATATGATATTTTTTTGAGATATTACCTGCGTGGAGCGGGTGCTCTAGAAAGTTATGGATTCTCCATCGTCTAATCTCCGCTTGGAGCAGCTGATCCTTTCAGAGGGATGGTTGCTCTGTTTCTGAAACCCATAATTATTACGCATCTCGGGTTTTCTGATTTTTGACCTGAAACTCAACAAACTAAAACCAAAAATAAGTAAAGAGCAAATCCTAATGATATTTACACTCACCAGTGGGTTGACTTGGTGATAGGGTTCAGTCAGGTTGAGCATGAGCGCTTGTTCCAAAACAAGCTCCACGATCAAACATGTTCAGCTTCAAAACTCTACTCAACAACCCTTTTACGGCAGCTTCCCCTTTCTCTTTCAACTTATGTGTGAGAATGGCTCTGACTTTAGAGAATGGTTTAGAGGTACCCTTACATTTTACCTCATACTCAGAGGCATTCTCATCACACACGCGAGGTATCAAAGTCATTGTAGGATCACCCTTGGACCTTTTATTTTGGACCTTTTCTTTCACCTTTGCATACCCACTGAGTTTCTTGGTATTAGTGTGAGGATCTCCATCTCTGACTAGCCTTCTCTCACTCTTTTTTCCAAGCTCCTTCTTACGAACAAGCTTCAACTTCTCTCCACAAACGAGATGCAGGAAGCGTGTAGTGTGGGAAATCTAGTGGAAACAACCTTGTAGAAAACTTTCTTGTTGATGTTGGAGAAGGAGACTCTCTCATTAGGCATATCGATGATTGTTCCCACTGTAGCCATAAATGGTCTTCCAAGGATCAAAGGCATCTCATAGTCCTTGCTCATCTCAACAACCTGAAATTCTGTATGCATAATACAGTTCCCAACTTTGACAGGAATGTTGCGAATGGTACCATAAGGGACTGCTTTGGAAGAGTTTGCAAAAGCAAGAGTCATCTGAGAACGCTCAACATCAACATCACCCAGCTTGTCTATAATCACCCTTGAGACAAAATTCACACTAGAACCAAAGTCAAAAGAGCTTCCTTGAATTCAACTCTTGCGATGGAACATGTGAAAACAAACTTTTCAGGATCATCAAGCTTAGGCAATACCTTGGGTTCGAGTCTAAATGATTCGATAAAGAGTGCCTCAATTTCCTCTTTAGTCTCTCTACAGTTTTTGAAGAACACATGCAATGGACGAATCTCCCAAGCATGTTCAAATGAGATCTTTTTAGGAAGCCTTCTCACCATCTTCCTAAATCCAGGCAACTGCTCTGCACTAATAGGATCCATTAGATGTTTATGTGGAACTGGATAAGGGACCTTAGGAACATAGAATTGAGCTCTTAGAGTCTCCGCAGGTTCGTTAGGAGCAGTCGCTTCAAAGCCAGCAAGGCGCCATGTTCTCTCTTATACGCCTAAAGCAATCTCAGCAAACAACTGCTCTATTGCATTACAGTGTTCAGCCTTAGGAGTTTTATCTATTTTTCCAGGGAGTGTCCTTTGCTGCCTCTTGACGCTCTCAGTTGTTGAGCGAAAGAAACGTCAATCTGACGCATGTGGCTGCTCACATTGTTGTACTTGGTGTTCAGCTCGGTGAACATGTTGTCCATTCTGGTGTTGATCTATGTGGTAGCCTGATTCAATACCTTAACCTGTACATGTTGGCTCTGGAGCAGCTGGTGCATCATATTCCCCAAAACCTTCAGCTCATCATGTGGTCCACTCGAGGAACCTGGAGTGGTCTGTTGGGTTCTATGCTGCTTCTACTAACTCTGGTTTTGGTTCTGGCTTGGAAACTGTTCTGATCTTGACTGAAGATGAAGGTTTTACCTTGGAAATTCTGGAGACAACCTCTTTTCTGATTAGCACCTTGTGCTTAGCTTCTCTGTGCTTGATCCGCAGGTTTCTCTACATTGTTGTTCCGGTAAGAGAGCAGGTTAGAGTTGTTCTTGTAGTTGGGGTCCTGGTAGTAGTTCTAGTTTTGAACAAACCCTTGAGATGTAGAGTACTTCTTGGTGATCCTGTCCTTTCTTTCCACTGTTCTCGGCTAGATCATGGGCTATTTTCTCAGGTGTAGCTTCCTCCATGAACAAGACTTTCCCTTTGTTACTTTTGAGGAGCAGGTCAACCTTGGCGGTTAGCTCATCCTTCCAATGGTTATCAATGCTACTGACTTTGGAGTGATCAATCTCTAGGTTCTTGTTCGCTGAGATAGCAACCATGTTCTCTGTCAGCTCGAATGCTCCATCAGTAGTCTGAGTCATGAAATCTCCCTTGCTCGCAGAGTTTAGAGCATTGCAGAACTCCCAGTCCACACCATCATAGAAGAGTCCCAGAATGTGATCATTATCAAATCCGTGATGAGGACACTCCCCGAGGGTATCATTGAACAGTTCCAATGCTTCATTAAATGGTTCATTAGCATGTTGCTTGAAAAAGGATATCTTGTTCCTGAGAGCAGATGTTTTTGCCTTTGTGTAGAAGTGGCTCAAGAAGGCTGCTCTGACTTGTTCCCATGTATTGAGAGAGCCAGTAGAAGGTGACTTTAGCCATCGTGAAACTTTGCCAGCTAGAGAAAATGGGAACAACATGCATTTGACAAAATCAGGCGATACTCCACTGGAACGAGTCATGGCGCATATTTCTTTGAAAGCTTCAGTGTGCTCCATTGGAATCTCAGCTGGTAACCCATAGAACATTTTTCTCTGTGCCAGATTGATCATGGCAGGCTTGATATCAAAGTCTTGCCTAAGTACATGGTGGTGGAGCAATGGCAGAGCGCGTAGTAGGGAAGTTACACGGTAGGTTTCTCTCTCCAATTAGAGCAACTTGCTCTGCGGCTTGTTGAGCAGCCTGCTGCTGCGCTTGGAAGGTTTGCTGCATCTAGAGCATCTGTTGTTGCATCTGTTGCATTGCGGCAGGGAGATCATCTTGATTGCCGTAGTTGCCCATTGTGACGTTGGTCGGCCTTGTTTGTTGTCGGTTGGTTCTTTCTAAGCTTTTGAGCCCCTGACTTGTAAGCCTAACTAACTCTCCTTGAGGGGTAGGTGGGGTACTCACCTTTAGCAGCGTCTCTCGCCTCCCTGATATGGATTAACCGGAATCGTAGTTCTGACTGGCCCTTGTGTGATGTCTTTAAAATACAGAGTAACATGACACTTGCTGGTGGAGAAAAGAACTTTCCGGTGGATCTAATAGAGTTCATGGCCATGACTTTATTTTCTTCTATGGAGGAAACCGATTTTAAGTTCTTTTTCAACGAAGGGTTTAAATAAGAGAAAAACATAGGGAGGTGGAATGAAAACATAGAGAAAGAAATAAATTACACCATTCAATGATCATGTGTGAAGATTATGAGGTTGATTTTGAGAGTATCATTACGGAGAAAACGAAGTGGAAGAGTCGATAATTGACTTTGATTAGAGAAACTGTAGGGGTAGGAGAATTGGGTCAAAAATGGGCTAAGAAAAAAATTGTTTGCGAACCAATTATGTTGGTTTAATATACACACGAAATGACATGGCAGGATAAATCTTTTTGATTGGATGATTTTTTTTTAACACATGAACACTTTCTCCATTCACCTTATTTAACTTTTAGTATTATAAGATATTGCATGTAATATTATTTGGGTTGTTAGGCAATGTAAGTTAGTTACTTTTTAAAAAAAAAATTAAAAAAAATTAAAAAAAATCAAATAACTAAATTATAATTTTGAGAGATTAGCGACAATTTTCAATTGAAAATCATTTAATTAATTTGTAGTATATTGTTGATTTTATAAAATTTAGAATATAATTATAAATTTGTTAGTAGTAAGATAAAAATATTTGAGTTCAACATAGCCTAAAAACCTTTTAAATTTAAGTTCCACTCATTATAAGACGCTTAACTACTAAAGTTTTTACTTTAAAAAAAAATTCATTATATAATTTTTATTTAGATATAAATTTTCAAAATGATTATCACTAAGAAAAAATATCTCTCCCATCAAAAACCTTATCAAATCTTTAAGCAACAATTTTAAGTTCATAGTATTTCTCAAAATCTTTTCAGGCCTAATAATACTAATAATTATTTTTACTGTTTTGGGCTATTTGAGTTCCACGTAAATAATTCAGTCACTTTCAAATGAGTAAGATCAACCCAGTTATAAAAATAGCCAAGAAATTGAAAAATTATTTATTTATTTGTTATAGATCAAAGATAAAAACTCATATTTTGTAATTAAACATATATTAAACATATAAGAAAATTTTGTAAACATCCTAAAAGAATATCATGTATCCTATACAAATAGTACCTCAAGCAAAGTGAAAAAGATGAAATGAATAAAAGGTTATCTAGACCATGTAAGATTGTGTAAATCTATTAACATATAAGATGTCGAGTGTTTATTTTAACGTTGGATATATTTTCTATTAATGTATAGTTTAATTCACCAATCCAGTGATAATGAACGTGTTATTTTTTTATATCCCGTAAAAAGTCGATATGGTAAGAACTCAGTTTTTATAGGAAGTACAATATTTGTTAGCATCTTTACATAGAGTTCACCGCAATACATAGAGTTCACCGCAATACTAATAATTCACGTATATATTTACATGATTTTTTGTATGAATTTTAAACCAATAATTTGCTTTCCATTAATTGTACACATTAACTATTTATTTAAGTATCATCGTTCTACATAGAAATATTATGATGGTTTTGAGTAACGTTAAATTTTAAAAAATAAATTTAGATTTAAATTCTATATATTCCAAAGATAAAATACTTTAAAAATTGGATTATAAATTTTTGATAATCAATAAATTTTAATGAAAAACACTTATATTTGTCATGAAATCCTACCACATAGTTTTAGGGGGATTTGCCAAATATGACTCAAAACTTAATTTTAAATGAAAAAGTGTACTCTAACTCAAATCAAATGCAAAAATAACTCAAAATGCTATTGAAATTACAAACATACCATCATGACTAAACATAAAACAAATATTGTAGTTCACTATTATAACTTTACGAGTGAGAAGACTTTCAGGGACTTCTCTGAAAGTCTTCTCATGGTGTAGATCTTAAAAATAATTTATAAATTTTATAAAAATATTTTGATTAGTAAAAAATCCTAATACTGTAATTATAGACATTTATAAATGATGTAAATTTTGATTTGCTAAAATTGAATAGTTTTCAACATAGATAGTGAAATTAGGTTAGTCATGATTTTTTTGGTTTAGGGTTTGGTAACTATGTTATAGTATTGTATGTGTGTTTTAGGGTTAGATTGTGGTATTTTTTTTTTCAAAAACTAAATTTGACCTATATGTGTTTAGTTTTGTATATATTAAACACTGTATAAGTTTATTTTAAGTTTAATAAAGTTTTTGTATGTGATTTAATAATATATTTGATTTTAGGGTTTTGGAAGACTTAAATTTTCGAAAATATAATGCAATAGAAGACTTACTGGAAGACATAACTACCATTTTCCACTTAAAATTTTGGAAGAATTTAGGTTCCCCGCCTATTGTTAAGTCTTCTATAAGTTTTCGCGTGGAAGTTTTAAGTCTTCCATAAAATCTAGTGTATTAGATCTTAATAATAATTTAATGATTTCGTAAAAATATTTTGGTTGGAGAAAAATCATAATCATCTAATTATAGACATACTAGGGCCGGCCCGCCCTACTGGCGGATTATACTTTAAAAATAATATATGATTAAGATTTGTGTATAGTTATTGGTTTGTTATGAATTGTAAGATGTGCACGATGTATTTTTGTGTATTGTTATTTTTTTTTGAGAAGGTGAGATTGTACGTATTTTATTTTTGTTTGGTTTGATTACGAATAGGCTATATATATATATATATATATATTGTATTTTATTACGCGAGAAATATGGAAATGAACTAAGGTATAGTATGTAGACGACAAATATGTTATTATAGAGTTGAATCATGTTGTCTAAGATATCGTGACACGACATGCATGACATCTTATGTTCATTCGGATCCAGTCAACAATGCAATCGTGATGATATATATGGCTACATTCCAGCTTATTAACACAATCACCTGTTACAATTTTGGTGATGCATATAGTGCACAGTTCATCTTATTCCATTGGGGAGGGAGATCTCTTATGAGATTGAAGGTTTGATGTAGCTATGTCGACGTCGATCCTGTGAACGGAATGGGGATTGAAATCTGTTAGGTAGATTATGATGTGTACACTTTTTTGGTCGTAATCGGTGAGAGGCGTTAGTTTGGTTTTCACGAATGAAGATGATGCTTCTACGATTCGCACAGCCGAGTACATGCTTATGTCATGGTTTATGAGCATAGATTGCATGTTGTCAATGGTTTCGTAAGTAAGGTAGCGAGAATAGGTAGTTGAGAAACTGAGTGTAATCGTTATGTCGGTCTGATTTGTATTCCAACGGTTTATATTAATGGTGAGATCTCTTTTGGGTTCAGACATTGTTGGGTATGTTTCGTATTCAAAGGAAATAGCATAATCTTGCTCTGGTTCCATTATTATTGAATGGAGATGAAGAAGTTTGTATGCTTACATGTCATGATAGGTTGTATTGAATCTAACATTTATTATACAAAATTTGGGAAAGTCCATGCATGAGCATGAATTAAATTTTAAACGTTTTAACCATATATCTTATTTAAGAGACGGTTGGTAGGCCATAATGCTCGGCATACTTTGTTTTTCTCCTTTTGTTTTTTTAAAACAAACATCAAGTTTTGAATAATTTGGTCTACACTTTAATGGTAATTTTAAATGTATATAGCGGGCACTAATACGAATAAAATGTCTATGTAAAATTTTAAAAATTTATAGTGTAGAGAAGCAGCATCATCAAATATTAACGGGACATATTTATTTTACCATACAAAGTTTATGATCAGGTATAATTGAACATACTTATATAAAATTTGTTTGTAAAATTGTAACCCTTTATTTTTCCATGATTTTTATCAATAAAATGATAGATAAAGTTGTTGTCAATTTTTGAAGTTTATGTAAAGCAGTCAAAGTTTTTGTTTAAGTTTTTATTCTATTTCCATGTATTATATGTTTCTAGAAGAGCAGTTTAATTTTATATATTTGCGTGGGAAGCAAAGTGCATTTGAGACGGCTGGTAGGTCATAATAAACGAACCTCAAGATTTAAATAATTTTGTGTTAACTTTAATGGTAATTTTAACAATATATAGTGGGCACTAATACGAATAAAATGTCTATATAAAGTTTTAAAAATTCATAGTGTAGAGAAGCATTATCATCAAATATTAACGAGACATATTTATTTGGTAATACAAAGTTGATGATCAGGTATAATTGAACATAGTTATATAAAAATTGATTTTAAAATTTGTAAGCCTTCATTATTTCATGACTGTTATCAATACAATGATAGATCAAAGTGTTCTCAATTTTTGAAGTTTATGAAAATAAATCAAAGTTTATGTAAAAATTTTAATTATATTTCCACTTCTTATATGTGTTTAGAAGAGCAGTTTAATTTTAAATTTTTGCGTGGAGGCAAAGTGTAAGTAATGTTGTTATTTAGTAGGGAACGTTATATAGATTAAACGATTGATAGCAATTTAATTTTCATTCAGCACATAAAAACTTTGTACGTTTTCTAATTGATTTACATGTTTAATGTTATTATAAAATTCTATTGTTATTTTTTAAAGTAAAGAACTATTAATAACTTACGTGAGATGTGGCTTTCATGTATTGAACTTATGAGCATTTTTTAAAGGTGGGTAAAGTATAATAAAACGACAAACATGATGAAGCTTAAGGTAGCATAAGTAATTGAAACAAAGAAGAGTTGTTTATGTATGGTCGCATGTGAAAAAAATATGCTCATGGCCACGCAAATCTTGTTGTTCCTTTGAAAGCATTATGTCCAGTTTGTACCTCCATTCACTGCCATGGCATGTGATTTTTTGTATAAGTTAGTAAACAACTAGAAAAGATTCACCAGCACTTATAGTAAGAATATTATAATAATGGTGTTAGTGATACGTAAATGCCAACCTGGGTTATGCGGAGATCCTTGAAGACTTCCCAGTATACAATATTTCTCTATATAACATGTTTTCTTCTCTATATAACATTTGTTAAGATATTGTCTAGTTTTAGCTATTTCAATTATATTTTTGTAAAGGAAACAAATATTATTTCTTGCAGGTGTAACGTGTTGAAATAAGAATAACGTGTGTGTCATCGTTGGGACTTATATTTCGTTTTTGGGATTCTTAATATATGTCCATTTTGTTTGAATTCATGCCATTTAACATGTGTTCTTATTATTTTCTCTTCATGTTCTTATGTGTTATATAAATTGTTTATATTGATTAATTATATATATTTTAGTACTATATGGTGCTGTGATTTTAGACTTATATAACACAGGTTTGTTGTTTTTGTTTTTGCTTAACGACTTCGTTTTGTTGTTTATATCATAAATACACACTTTTTGTTTGTTTGTAGTATTAACAGATGGTGGATCTGATGTCTATGTTGCTGCGATGGTATATTATTGTTGCTTTCATATTCTTTAGTGTCACCAAAATACATGGAAGCCTTGTAACTCTCACTCATTATTGTTGTGATTTTTTGATGCGTCATCAGCATTGATCTCTTTCCGTTTTGTTTTCTTTCCATAAGAAATTGTCTAAATATGTTTTCCGAATCTCCATATATCTCATTTATAGCATTATTATGCTAGATAGGTTAATGCCATTGTTACACAAACATGCCAATGATTTTAGAAATTGTGTTATTGTTTTGAAACACCATTGGATTCTTTTGATGTAGTGAGTACTCTTTGAGACACATCTTGTCAAGATTGTTATATACTGTCTTTGATGAATGTGAATTGATATGTATGTACAATTGGTTATTTTTTGAGTTTTATGATCAAAAACAGTTTTTTCAAAGTAACAACTTTGTAGTGATATTTATTTGATGAAACGAAAGTGTATAAATTGTTATACTATTTTTCAAAATTTATATTTTATTTTTTACTTTATTAATTTTTTTTAATATTTCTTTGTATTTATTTTTATTTCATTTTAATTTTAATTTTTAGAGTTGTGAAGTAGGGCTAGGCGTTCGGGTACCCATTCATCCTCCTCCCCAAGCCAAGAGAGACGTCGCTGAAGAATTGAGTGATGGGAGACTTCGGTCATCGATCGGGATAAAGGTATATATAAGGTGAGAGGCTGAGAGAATCGCAACAGTTGCACGACTTCAGTAAATAATGGGCCTTTATGAATCTTAGAGATAGGATGCTGACGTTACAAAGGTGTAACGAAATAGGTCAAAAAGGAACTATGACGAAGAATAAAGGAAATGCAAGGGTGAGAAGACATACATAGATTTATACGGATCGTGAGAGCAGAGCATTGATGCCAACATAGTTGAGTGGCAAACGGAGGTGAGTAATCAAGGAGAATTAAGGCAGACGTTTAGGGATGATGAAAGAACGGGAACCGTCGCCGGCGCACGCAGAGGAGGCTGATGTTTCGCTGAAGCCTTAGGGTTAAGGGAAACTTTACTGGCCATGAAGCAGTTACAGAGACATCAAAATAAAAAGGCCCAAAACGGAAGCCCAAACCGCATATCATCATGACACGTGTCGCAATACTGTAACCCAATTTTATGACCTGGAATTCTACGTGTCCACACCAGGATTGAGGAAACAGTCTTTTATATATATAGATTAAGTGATATAAATTTAGATTTTAAAGTTTAATTAAGTTTTATGAATTATTTGTTTCTAATTAGTTAGTTATTTTCAGTTTAGGGTATTGGTGACTTAAGTCTTCCAACAAATAATGCACTAGAAGACTTCCTTGAAAGTCTTCTGAATCGAAAATATTTAATTTTATTCGAATTTTTGTCTTCTTATATAAAGAAAAATTTACACATTATCTCTCTTCTTCTCAAATAGCTGCAACAAAATGTAATTTTTTCATTCTAAAACTCTCAAACCTCTCTCTAATTTGTTTAAACTTAAAAAACCAAACTTTATATCAATTTCTCATTTTTATCTCATGTTTCTCACTTATTTATTTTGTTTCTGCAGGTTTTTCATCACATGATTCTCATCTTCCACTTCTTTAAAGGTAGATCTATAAATCATATTTTATTATTTGGTAACTTCTTCTTGCTTAAAGTTTTTAACTTTTGAAAACTCTTTTTGTTGTTTTAAGTGCTTATCTTATTTTTGAAGCTATTCAATGTTTTGAAGTCAATTGAATGCTTTTGGATATGTAGGTTTTTCAGATTTGAGACGACTTGGAAGACTTTCATGGAAGTTTTCTCGGAAGTCTTCCAACAAATAATGCACTAGAAGACTTCCGCAGAAGTCTTCTGGGCGAATAGAATTTAGGGTCTAGAAGACTTTCAAGTAAGTCTTCCAGAAGGTATTCTATTAGAAGACTTTCAAGTAAGTCTTTCATTAAAAAAAAACTAAACTTATATTAATTTCTCATTTTATCTCATATTATTCTCACTGATTTATTTTGTTTGGATATGCATGTTTTTCAGATATGAGACGACTTGGAAGACTTTCATGGAAGTCTTCTAGGAAGTATTCCAACAAATAATGCACTAGAAGACATTCGCGACAATCTTCTGGGCGAATAGTAAATTTAGGGTTTAGAAGACTTTCAAATAAATCTTCCACGAAGTATTCTATTAGAAGATTTTCAAGTAAGTCTTTCATAAAAAAAACTAAACATTATATTAATTTTTCATTTTTTATCTCATGTGTTTCTTACTGATTTATTTTGTTTGGATATGCAGGTTTTTCAGATCTAAGACGACTTGGAAGACTTTCATGGAAGTCTTCTCGGAAATCTTCCAACAAATAATACACAGAAGACTTCCAAGGAAGTCTTCTAACGGAGTCTTCTCTCAAACTTATTTTTGTAGATTAATGATTTATAGTAATTTTGTTTATGGTCGTTTTGAGATTTGTAGGTGTACTCTTTTAATTGTGAATTCTTTTGTAATTTAAAGAGATATTAATGAAAAAATTGGTAAATATATTCATGTCTATAATATTATCTTGCCAAAAATACTTGACATTATTAAAGTTCTTGATACAAATTCAATAGCAAAACACAATAACACAAAAAGTCAATCAAATTTACTACGGCTAAGGGAGAATACTACCCAAGAAATCTTAGCCAAATTCACCAAATATCATATGTTACATAAATACTTAAATATATTCTGAGTATCAATTTCTATACTAGTAATAGAATCCGGATTCGCTAATGCAATTTGCTCCAAACATGAAGGCGACCGTTCATACGTATCTTCTGGTTGACATAGATATTTTTAGCATTCAAAACTAGAGAACATGAGCAAACAAAGAAATCAAGGTCAAAAATTAATCCAGAAGACTTCCAAGGAAGTCTTCTATCATTAGCTAGAAACATTAATAAACATATTTGATAACCTTTAAATTATCACCAATAAAGTTACGAATTTCATTCAGGACCACAAATATTGTCTAAAATAAATGAATTAACAATAAAATTTTAAAAAGTCATTTTTAATTTTAAGAAAATGAAGGTTTATTATACATTATCGTAAAGACTTTCGTGAAAGACTTCCAAGGGAAGACTTTCGTGAAAATCTTTCATTTAGGTCATTTTTACAATTGAAAATTTACAAATGAAGACTTTCATGGAAGTCTTCCAACTTTTATTTGTTGACAAATATATTTAGGAAGACTTCGAGGGAAGTCTTCTCGGATAAACATGTTAGTTTTGCAATTGACCAATCTGTGTCAAAAAATTGACGTTCTCGAGAAGACTTACCAGTAAGTCTTCCAACGGAAGATTTCCACGGAAGTCTTCTCAACTTTTATATTAAGTCTGCTTACAGTCTGTGGAAGTCTGCGTAGGTTACTTTTGCAGTTGACTATATTTGAATTTTTTTGAGAAGACTTTCAGGGAAGTCTTCCGCTAAAAAACTTCCCTAAAAGTCTTCTTTCGCTACCTTATGTATGACCAGAATCACATAATAAAAATCTGGAATGCGATATGAACCTTAAAAACTTTAGAATCAAAAACCTTAGATTTTTTGGATGAATATAGAGAGAAATTGAGAGAGATGTAGTTTTTGTGGATAAGATATAAGATAAAATGAGTGAAAATCGATTTTTGATGCATTAATAGCTTCATTTTGGTTGTTCATGGTTGCTGGGTGAATTGATGGCAATGACATTTTCGTGAATAATTGATGAAAATGAGGATGATAGAGTAAAACACAATTTTTGAAGACTTAGGGTTTGATTGTTGTTGCAGCTGTGAATTTATATTTTTGCTGTGGAATTTGTGCTGTAGAATTTTGTGTTGTAGCTGTAAGATTTTAAGCTGTGATTTTTTTAAAGAAAGCATGATTGGCAATATTAACATTATATATTTATATTAACATTTATTGTATTAACATTAAAATAATATAATATTTAAGATTAAAATTTTTAAATTGATTAATTATTATAGAAATTATAAAATGATTATGATATAAATTAACATATATAATTTTTATTTATATATGTATGTGATTTTTTAATTATTTATATACCATATATATGTATACATAGATTTACATAACATTTTTTGTGGACTATATATGTAAGAAATATATAATTATATGGATATTAGTGAAATATATTACTATATAGGAAAGGAAGCGTACATGTGTTTATAAAAAGAGAAAAAGTATTTTGAAAAGCAGTTGAAGGAGTGCTCTAGGAAATTAGCTCTCTACAGCCATAAAATAAAAGAAAAAGTAGATATGGCTGTGAGATAAAAAAAAGTTAACCAAACTTTGATTGCTTTTATTTTAGTGCTGTGGAGAGAAATAACGCTCTGCACAGCACTCACAGCTTTCTCCAATCATCCCCTTACTTAAAATCTTCCACTAAGTATTAAGTATTTCAGTGGTATTTTTGTGAATAATGAGAACTTCTGGGGTGAATAGGATAAGTCAAAATTTTAAAATAAAAGAAAGGTTAGGGGGTGTTATTCAATAAGTGATTTAAAATCAATTAATAACGTTTTATAATCTATCAGATTTTAAAATTTTAAGATAGTTTAACTTGATGGATTCTAAAATCTGTGCAGTATACATTGGATTTTGAGTTCAATTATTTATTCATGGGACTCTACAAAAAATGATTTGAAATCAATCCAAAATACAAAGAATTTTAAAATCCTTAAAAATTGAATAACACTAGATTTAAAAAAACAAAATTTAAATCATTCATTGAATAACACTAAATTTTAAAATAGAATTTATAATTATTGTTCGAATAACAGTGCATTGTGTTTGGATTTGAACTCTATTAAAATACATCATTGAATAACACCACCTTAGTTTGTGTTTGACTTCAAGTTTTGAGTTAATTTTGCAAAACCTCCTAGTTTTAGTATATTTTTAGTAATATTCACAATCTAAAATTGTATAGATCATATTGTATCTTTGATATGAATTTATATGTGTAAATTTCCAAATACATTAATATCTTATGTATATTTGTATTATATTAAATTTGTACTTTGTTTTGAACATACGATAAGATGATTAGTGTTCTAATGTTGAAATATGTAAGATGTTTGATTGAGATCTTTTACTTTTCTGAAATTTACTTTGTTTTTGAATGAATCTTTAACATATCTTTTTTTATTAGTAAAATTTTACTTTTATTATTAGATGTGTTTGATAATAAATTTCGGAATATAACTTTTATTTCATACATTATTTAGTTTGATAATCAACCAATAATTATAATGATTTTCTAACACCACTAATTGATAATCATTATCTATATAAATATTTCCTCGAGCAACGGGAAATGGATGAAATGAATAAAGGGTTATCTAGACCATGTAAGATTCAACTGTATAAATATATTAACATGTAAGATGTTGAGTATTTATTTTAATGTTAGATAATGAAATTTCATAATTAATTAAATTCATTATGTTCTGAAAATATTAAGCGTTGAATATATATATGAACGCTGAGTAATAGAACTACTTACATATATCAAAACTAAGCAGAAAACAATATGAATCCTACTGTTAACATCATCAACACTATCCATGGATCCAACTGTGGCACAGTCCGTTGTAAGGTTCGCCGTAAAGAGTCCACCCACTCGGCAACCATCGCATTGAAGAGCATTTCCATGCCGAACTGTGGGGCCGTCGCACTGAAACTTTTTGAAAGCATTGAGCTCGGACTTTACGTCAATCAGTACCACATGTACAAATCATTATCTCTCTTTCTCAGATACTTTTGTTGTCGCTGAAATCGTATTTTCTTATAAGGAAGTCTTACTTTTTTGATTAACTTTTTGTAGGGAAATCAACGAAGAGGACTATCTCAAAGCTCAGTTTTACGGCAAAGGGGGGAACAAACAGCCGCCAATTCCTTCTCGTCGATATAGAGATGTTGAAGGAGCAACTGTGAGATGCATGTTAAAGGACGGGTATATTTTTTGTTTTATATTTTTCTGATTTTTTTATTTTTATATTTCTGTTTTTCTTATAATCATATGTTTAATTATTTATCAATAATATAAAAGACTTAATATTATTATTATATAGGAGTAATATATGAATAATGAGAAATTTATATTTTTATAATTATATTTGTGTTTAATCATTTATCAATAATATAAAAGAATTACTATTATTAATATATAACGAAAATACATGAATGATAAATAGTTGGACCAAATATTTATCAATTGTTCATGAACTCTTTTAAGAAAATAGATAATAAATATTTGGACCAAACATTTATCAATTGCTCATGATCTTCTTTTAATATATTAGATTAGATTTTGAAAATGCTGGTTAATTTTTGGTTAGCAAGACTTTTATATAATAAAAATTATTATTTTTGTATATATGTTTATATATAAAATTTATTTTTGATTTAATATTTTATTCTATGGTTAAATATATATATATATATATATATATATTTATATACAAATCAAAATAGGCTATCTGTTTAGTAAATTTATATAATTATATCATAATTCTCAATTTTTTCTTCTTGATATAACATAAGAAGACATCTTTATCAGTTAACTCAATAAATATTAGATAGACTTTAAAGACACCTATCACAAATAAAAGAAATAAAGATTAAACTGTGTAAGAAGGTGATGGAGATATTGTGGGTTTAGCATGTCGTCTTGGGAGACCACATTTTGGCAAACAATCTTCATAACAAGGCTTGTTATGTATACCACAACCAATGGAACAGTTTATGAAGCAAAATAATCTTGATTGCATGTCATCACCCTCACCAGGAGCAGCAGCAGCATTCATTCCATTGCATGGTTGTAAAACAAACCCCATCATTATCAATGCCATGACCATGTACACATTTCCCACCATTTTTTCTCTTACAAGTTTCTTTGTTCGAAACAAAATTATATGACTTGTGTTTATTGTTTAATAGATATTAGATGTGTGTATTGGTGATAGAGAGGAAGGCGTTTATATATATTGAGTTTCTGCCGCTATATATAGTACATTTGTTATTTCTATTTGTGTTTTCTTGTTTGATATTTTAGTTTGGTTAGTATTAAGAAAGTGAATCCCACATATAAGTATTACTTTTATGTTTATCACTAGATTCTGATTAATTTCTGATTTTAAAATTTTACTTATTAAAATTAGAATTTTATACATGTATTTTTTATATTTATTCATAACTTACATTTGAGTTTATCTATATAAACATATTTTAATTATTTAAGATATATTTTATATGTTTGATAGAATAACCTATAAAATTATAACCGTAAAAATTCACATTTTAACCAATTTAATCAAATTATTGACTATTTTTAATATTACATCTTACTATTTATTTAAATGATTCTGTATATTTAAATATTTATTAAATAAAGGTATAATTATCTTTTATTATTTAATGAAATTGTTTCGGTCATTTTCTTCTTAGAGTTCAAACGGTCAATTAATTATGTATTATTTAAAAGTGTAGAATTGTAATGTTAAATTAAAATATTCTTAGGTAAATAAATAAGCACCTTAGTCAAAAGAAAGTAGAAATAATATGTAAACCGTCGACTAATATATGTATTCTATTTGCCAATATTATCATCAAGTGATAATATCAAATATGATGGACATTTTTTCTATTTATATTTATCCTATTTGTTATTATTAATATCTATAGTTGTCGAGCGATAATGGAGAAAGACGGAAATGTAATTGCTAGTGTTAGAGATTTAAATAAATTTATCAATTGATCATGATCTTATTTTAATAGAATAGACTAGACTTTGATTTGTACATCCTTGCGGGTAATTTTTCATTTTAGTAATTGTAGTTGTTAAAAAATATATTAATGTATCAATTCAATAATTTTCATATTTTATTCATATATTATATTTTCCTTTAATATATAGTTTAATTCACCAGTATAGCAACAATGTACGTATTATTTCTATATATCTCGTAGGAAGTCAATATGGTAAGAACTCCATTTTTGTTTGAAGTACAATATTTTTTGGCATCTTTACATAGAGTTCACTGCAATACTAATAACTCACCTATATATTTCTATAAATTTTAAACCATTATTTTGTTTTTGCACTAATTATACACATTAACTATTTAAGTATCATCGTTGTAATTAGAAATATTATGAAGTTTTTGAGTAACGTTAAATTTTTAAAAATAAATTAGATTTAAATTTTATATAGTCCACATATAAAATAATTTTAAATTTTGGTATAAATTTATTTTTAATAATCAAGAGATTTTAATGAAAACACGTACATATGCCGCAAAATCCTACCACATAGTTTTAATATATTTCTAGTAATATTTAAAATCTAAAATTGTATAGATTATATTGTATTTTTGAGATGAATTTTTATAAGTGTAAAATTTTAAAATACATTAATATTTTATATATATTGGTATTATATTAATTTTGTACTTTGTTTCGAACATATGATAGGATGATTAGTGTTCTAATGTTGAAATATGTAAGCTGTTTGATTGAGATCTTTTACTTTTCTGAAACTTACTTTGTTTTTGAATGAATTTTTAACATTTAAATTTTTATTGCCAAAATTTTATTTTTATTATTGGATGTGTTTGATAATAAATTTCAGAATATGACTTTTATTCCATATATTATTTGGTTTGATAATCAACCAATAATTATAATAATTTTCTAAGGCAACTAATTAATAATCATTATCTTTTATCAACTTGTAAGTAGTTATTATAAATCATTATGTGTAATATCATTGGCGTATTTGGCAACTAAAATTACTAGTTTTAAAATTTCCATTTTCATCTAATTATAATAAAGAAAAATGAAAAAAATTATCAACCAATCAAATTACAATTTTTTTTATCTCAAACCCTCTATATGAATTACACCTAAAAAAATTCACTTAAGTGACTTTTCAACTAATATATAGTAGGACGTTCAGCCATTTAACGACAGTAGAAACTCCATAAATTAATATTCGATAAAGTAATAACTACTATATACTAATAAATTTATTTTGCCAGTTCCGAGTTGGGCTAGCGTAAAATATGACACTATTAATAACATAATAATTTTTCTTAAAAACTTTATATATTACAATAGAAAATATAATAAATTAATAGTTGATAAATTAAAAAGCACCATAAATTAATAAATTTTCTCGGTCCAATGTTGGGCTGGTTCAAAATATAACACAAATCGATAAAATTATAAGATAATAACATTTTATTAAATGCTATGTAAATATATGATCCCACTAAAACTATAAATTAATAATTTATACGTATACACATTTTATATAAGAACGGACCATGTTTGTTTTATATTAACAATGTAATTATTTTTATAGTTTTCAATATTTAATTTATTTTGATGAGATTTAATAAAATTATATCGAAAACTACAATTAAACTCTAAAAAACATATTTTATATACATTAAATACTGTAATAAAACCAATATAAAAATTTAACTTCAAAAAATTAATTAATGTAAGTACGTTAAATCAAATAGTTTTCTTTAAAAAATATATCTTAAAACAGAAAAAAATTAAAAAGAAAATTTTGTAAATTAATAAATCTATACATTAATAAAATATCATAGTCTCAACATTATTAATTTATAGAGTTTTCACTATATATGATCCCGATATAAACATAAATTAATAATTAATGTATATATTTTTTATATAAATATAAAAATATACTGTATAGCTTTTTTATTTCATAGTGAAGAATATCTTTTATTTTTTAATATTTATAAATATATCGATGTTAGTTTTTTCATTTTACACTTAAAATACATTTACTTTTAATGCACTTAAATTTCTGTACACCAAATAATCAAAAAATAATAACTTAAATTTTGTTTCTAAAAAATTTACATGATACATATACCATAAAATTAAGTATTCTTTCATTTTTACATATAATGATAATTTAAAATATATAAATCTAGAAAGGAATTTTTTTGTAAATTAATAAAATATCAAAGAAGTCCGAGCATTATTAATTTGAAGAATTTTTATTGTAGTTTCCTCCAAACATGTTTGATGGATTGTTTGGACATACTGAGGTTGTGGAAAGACCTCAGATACACCAGTCACATGTTTTGCATTTAACATACCAGTCAACTAGAGAGTTTGTTAATTGTTTTGGGTTCACACACTTCCACCTATCAGGTTGTTCTAAAGAACAAATGAATCACCTAGTAAAAAGAGAAATGATTATGATTAAAATGATGATTGAGATTTCTGGAACAAAATCGACAAAACCAAATAGAAAAAGACAACGTGCTGAATAAACATCATAGAAAACACAACTTAGACAAGGAAATTAATAAACTAGCTATTGGTTGAGACAACAGAGTAAATGTAGGTGGTTGGGATGGTAATGGCCCTGCCAAGCAGTTTTTCTTCACTTTCTATGTTCAGAATAAGACATTCAAATATCTCACTTAGCTTATTGGGTTTGGATTTTTTTGATAGGTCCAACGGAGACTGTAAATTGATTTTCTTCTTGAAGATTATACTCTTTTTGGGCTACGAGAGGAACATCTTGAATATCTTCATTTCGAGTATGTTCCATATCATCTTTGACTTGATTGAACTCTTTTCATAGTCACTTGATTGTTGCATCCACTCAGATTCATCTTAGTTATTTCATTCTATTGACCATAACTCTTCTTTTTAGGTCTACCCCTGACTGATTACTTCATTCAGAGTCACGGCTCCTTCCCATTATTGTATTTATGTGTATGAGCAAGTGAGTCGAACTGATTTGGTAGAATAGATAGGACCTGAATAGCTTGATCCTCATTACTAACATTAATGTTCAAACTTAGCAACTCGTCAACTAGTTTTAGAAACACATCAAGATTACCCTCTATGCTTTTGTGCTCTTCCATCTTAAAGCTCACAAATCTCTGCTTAAAATAAATCCCATAGGTAGAGACTTAGTCTGGTAATTTCTTTCTAGAGCCTTCCACACTCCAAGTGATGTTGTTTTCTTCATCATTTTCGCAAGATCATGTTGCTAAGAGAAGAGCATATCATATTTTTTGATCTCTTATTCTTCTTTTTTTTCAGCGAATCAACCGAAGAACTCTTAGTTTATGTGATTTCACATTTCTTTTCTTTTCCTTTAACAGAATAGCTCGATTCTTCTTCAAAAAAAAAATCCAGACCCTGAAGCTCAATTTGCATTAGCATTTTAAACTTCCACAATCCAAAATCTACTTGGCCATCAAACTTCTCCATCTCAAATTTACCTTGAGTTGACTCCATAAATTAGATTTTATGTGATTCTCTATTAAACCCGAACACCCAAAAGCAGTAGCCTTCAACCTTCTCAAACAACTACAAATGCTGAGCAGAACTTGAACTCCAGTTCAATCAAATACTAATTGCAGATCAAAAACTGAAACTGTAGTCTTCCTCTCTTAAATTTGGTGCTCTAATATCACTTGTTGAGAAATTCTTTAACCAATTATCAATTACGAATAACAACATTCACTATGTTTTTTGGTCAACCATCATTGAAGAGTAGTAAAATAGCCATTTGTATATTGGACTACAAATTTTCAATAAACCCATTTCATAAATCATAAAACTCATCAGTAAAAATACAAACATATATTTTTGTAGGATTTAATTGTTGAGGTGGACACCTTTACAAATAGGAAACTATTCAATTATATATATGAATTACTGCAGAAAGAAAGTCTGAAACTATATGACGTTTGACACTATTGGTTTCATAACCTTGAAACTATGGGTGTGACTGGTAACCATAATAAAAACATTAGGAATGGATAGGAAAAAATGAGTAGGAATAAAATTTGTGGAATGATGAAGAATGCTGATTCCTTATCAAAATTAACAAGGAACAAATCTGTTCTATAATTCTCTACGAAAAAAGGAACGAGAAGGAATGAAAAGGAAAAACGATTCTTCATGAATGATAATTTTTTTAAGGAATGTTAAAGAACTTAGTGTTCCTCATTGTTCCCTTGGTTACCATTCAAAGCCTATGTTTTTTTTTCTTTGAACACAAACCTTGAAACTATGTTTTGTACACAACATAATACGTGTTAATGAGTTAGGCCCACCTTGAAGTCTATACCTAACTAAATATAACGGCCCATTTACTTATTGGGGGTAGTTTCGTAAATATCAATGGTTCCGAATCCCGCTTTCCGTGTGAGAAAGAGAAAAAGAGTGTCCATCCATACCAGTTTGCTACGCAGTCGGTGTGCTATCTTTTTTTTTCTCTCTCTCTCTCTCTTTTCTTAGCAATCTTATCGGAAAGAATAAGATTGGAGTTCGTGAATCTAGGGATCTGCAATCAACAATGAATCGCCACCACGATCCCAACCCCTTCGATGAGGAAGAAGAAGAAATCGTCAATCCCTTCTCTGTAACGCTTTTCTCTGAGTCTCCACTTTCTATTTCTAGGTTTTTTTTTCTGAGTCCGTGATCTAGATATCTCTCTTAAGTCGAGTTTCATGAAGTTTTTTTTATTTAATTTCTGCAAGTGGAGAACATGTGTGATTTCAACTTGATTACCAATGCTCGTTAAACAATGTTGAGGTTACGGATCTCCGATTGTTTCGTTAGATCTGGAAACTAGGTTTGGATTTACCGAGAAACTACTAGTGTTAGCGTGTAGTTTAGTCTACTTTGGAGTGTAGTCTTTCCTTTTAACTACTAGAGTTTATCGAACTGGACTGTATCGTTAGATCTAGGAACTAGGTTTGGATTTTCAGAGAAATTACTAGTGTTAATGAGTAACTATATGGTGTTGAGATACTCATTTTTTTTTAGCTTTGGATTATCTGTCTCCCATCTTGAACTTTTTCTCTAGGTAATTGGTAAACTTTGATTGATTTTTACAGAAAGGCGGTGGACGGGTTCCTGCTGCAACTAGGCCAGTTGGATTTGGTCAAAGCCTCGATGCTACTGTTGATATTCCCTTGGATAACATGAATGTAATATCTCTCAACTCATCATCCTCTTCTCACTTTAAAGTTTATCTTACGTTCGGTTTGTGTGTTTAATTGGTGCAGGACTCTTCACAGAAACAGAGAAAGCTTGCTGACTGGGAAGCTGAGCTTAGGAAGAAAGAAATGGTATATATGAACTTGTCAAATATAATCTTCTCTGTGCTTTTTAGATAGATACTGATTGATAGTTCTTTATATTGTACTCGTTTACTCAGGATATTAAACGGAGAGAGGATGCTATTGCTAAATGTAAGCAACAACAACAACAACTCGATGACACTTTTTTTTATTAGTTTTGTGTATCTATCTTCGTGGACAATAACTAATTATACTCGTAAAATTATGTTGCAGCTGGTGTTCAGATAGATGAGAAAAACTGGCCGCCGTTTTTTCCAATCATACACCATGACATTGCTAATGAGATACCAGTTCATGCTCAAAAGCTGCAGTATCTGGCTTTTGCTAGTTGGTTAGGTAAGTCTACTTTGGCTTGTTTGCCTGTTTACGTGAAATGTTTCTATTGTGTTGAATTGACTGGGGATTGTATTGTACTGCTGGGTTTCAGGTATCGTTTTGTGTCTGGTATTCAATGTGATTGCAACCATGGTCTGCTGGATTAAAGGCGGAGGTGAGCTTGACACTAAACTATTATGTGTTATCTTCTAATGTTAACTGTTCTTATAAAGTTTTGTTTTGATTTGGACGAAAGTTGAAATAATGCTGGTTTTGAAATATTAATGATAGGTGTAAAGATCTTTTTCCTTGCCACAATATATGCTTTGATGGGATGTCCACTTTCTTATGTTGTATGGTACAGGCCTCTCTACCGAGCCATGAGGTAATGCTCCTTTTAACTAGTTTTTATTCTGATGGTTTTATTACAATTACATATTAAACAAGGCAGTTCGTATAATTGATATACTTCTCACGACCTTGTAGGACTGACAGCGCTTTGAAGTTTGGTTGGTTTTTCTTCACCTACTTGGTGAGTCATAAAAATTTGTCATATCTAAATTTATACCTTACCTATAAGAAAATGTAGTTTCCGTTTCCCATATGATTGACCTTAGCTATTTACAGATTCACATTGGCTTCTGCATCGTTGCCGCCATTGCCCCGCCAATCTTTTTCCATGGGAAATCATTAACGTAAGTCCTCCAATCATTGGCAACGATTCTCTTTGCGCTCGAGCTTTTTGCTACTTCTTTTATAGTTAATTACTCTCGAGGTTTTCACTAGAAACTTTCCACTGGAGTTCTAAATTGTTTGGGCGATTTAAACCGTGTCATAACTTACAACTGATAACTATAATTACTCCTTGACCTTCGATTGCTCGAGATGTGTTTCAACTTTGTAAGACTTTTGCGGACAGAGAAACCTAACGACCGTCAAATTTATGCTTTAGACGATTTTGCATTTTTATGTTATATTGCGTTGGGATAATTTTGTTTACTTTTTTTTTCTTGATCAACAGGGGTGTGCTTGCAGCAATTGATGTCATCTCAGACAGTTTATTAGCCGGGGTACACACCTTACATCCATTTTATATTGACAACACTTATAATATGTTCCCAAAGTATATGTATATGTTCACCCTGAAGAAAGCCTAATGATATCTACGCTAAATCTTGACCTTAATGAATAAATGCAGATCTTCTACTTTATCGGCTTTGGTCTCTTCTGCTTGGAGTCACTTTTGAGTCTATGGGTTCTTCAGGTAAGCCTCTGATCTACATGGCTTCTAACAACTGATATCCAGAATGGGTTGTGCTAATTGAACGGGTAACATCTTGTGTTTCTTGCAGAAAATTTACCTCTACTTTAGGGGGAACAAGTAAAAAAAGAAAGAAGAGAGGATGGTGGTAATTTTCCCTTTCGGAAAAAGGTTTGAAGTACGTGTGTATCTCGTATGATGAATGTAATTACCATTATACCATTGTGTTGAGGTAAATTCCTTAGTTACTATAGTTGCAAGAGTGGTTGTTGTTCAGCTATTTCTGTAGTTTTTTTTTCTGTAATAGCTGTAGTAACAGTGTCGTCTCTCTGAACGTTTGGGAATTTTTCTTTACAAAATGAACTTTTGTAAGACAAACGTAGCCTTACAATTATTACCAGTCTAAACTCACTTCAGTCTCAATATCTGATTCTGTTGTTTATCACTGCATAATGGTAGTGAACTTGTTACATTATGCCAATCAAATATTCTTTTAATAAATAATACAAGTTAAAATAGTTAGTTATCTTTTTTTTTTGGTATTGAACTTGTACACTATTCGACTCATTGAATTATTTGTACTCGAATTATGACGAATTTGAGTTTCTGTTGATTAAGGCGAATGAGGAGGCTTTGGTGAAATACTTTTTGTCCTGGAGAAGAAATAAATGAAAAGAACGTTAAGTTGTTCGAAGGCCATAAAGATTCGAAGCTGAAGCCAAGGGCACGTCTACTGCAGATCTTTTAATAGGGATTTTTAATTTTTTTAATAGATATTTCTTAACTTTTAATTAAAAAAGCCTAAAAAATGTTTTTTAACCAAAAAAAATTTTAAAAACGAAAAAAAGTCAAATTAAGTTAAGAACCCCAACCTAAGAGACCGAAGATAAACATGGCCAAAAAGGAATATGCGGGATGTGTCGATGGGACCCAAATAATACACTCTCATACTTTTTTTTCTCTAACTTTTTATATTAATAATGCAACATGTAACTACGTAACTTTGGTTTCATCTCCTTGCTTGTTTAGCTAGTATATCAACATACAATGTACAATCTCTTGAAACATGATGGAAAGTAAAATGATCTTGCTTTGAGATCTCAAGAATGTCCTGCACCATAGAGTATCTTTGTGTTGCGGACTCCTTTGATGGTTACTTCAGTCTATGACTAATTTAACTCATCTATAAGCATTTTACAGTCGCTTAGGAAAGCAACTTGCTTAAAGCCAAGCCTTCTTTGTTTTTGTACTGCCATCAGCATTGCTTGGGCTTCAGCTTCTAGTGAGGTATTAGTTGAATGGATGAAAGATGAACCTTGAAGATGGTGAATGCCTTCTTTGCTGTACAAGGACCATCTAATTCCTACATGCTTATTCGGTCCTTTCTATGAAGCATCAACAAAACAATAATAAGGAGAGCTTATGTAAGGTAGTACCTGGTTTTGCAAACGAGTGGATGTAGTATATTGATACTCCTCTTTTCTTTGATTGTTTGCATTTTGCCACTATTGATAATCTCTTAAAAGCCCCATGTACAACCTATAGAATATGGTCTCTTTGGCGCGGAAAATTTAATTGTTTTGTTGTGAAACTTAAAGAAAAGAATGGGGAATTCATATATTGCTTTGTATTGTGTTATTCATAAAGTATAAGGGGTTGCCTTTATATAGGGATTACAATAGACCGTCATATAGGTAAATGTAAAGAGTACAAATCCTATTGTAACTAGGAAAAAAAAATATCCAAAACCAATATGGAAAAGGTTTCCCTAGCTGCCTAACCCTAAACCTATATGGTCTAGGTTTAGTAAACATCTATGCAGTAGGTTTATGGTCGGTCTAGTTATGGGCCATCCACAATCTGGTTCATAACACTCCCCCTTGGATGCCATAATCGTATAGAACTTGTAATGTGCTTAATGTTGCCTCATTAAAACTTTTACCCGGAAAACCCAATTGGGACAAAACCATGGTGAAGGAAAAAGAGTACAACACACATTACTCCCCCTGATTTGGACCTCACTGAAGGTCTTTAAGCCTACGCATTCCAATCTGATGTACTAACTTCTTGAATGTTGATGTTGGAGTGAACGAACTTGTACCACTCGGACCTCTCCAGCCTTTTGTAACTTGCACATGATGGTTGGCCCTTCTACGCCCACATACATCCCACAGCCCACACGGATGTGTTTCTTTGTCGTCGACCATCTTATACTCTAAGCGGATGTGATTGGTCATCCTGTCGACCATTCCATACTCTCAATCAAACACACACACAATTTTGGCTGATGTTGCTGCGATGGTTTGTTTCATGGATTGCCAATATATTGCATAACATGTCTAAGATCTAATAGATAACCTGCATCAATAAAACCAATTAACCCCTCTTTGGGCTGGTCAGTATAAAATAAAACTAAGTTGTCGAATTTTCTTTATGAAAATACATGGACTGATTGGGTCATTCTTATATTATTCTTTTACTAAATATTTACTTAGCCTATTGTACCACATGTGGCCGCTTTGTTTCAGTCCATAAATAGATTTGTTCAGCTTTATACAATGTTGTTCTTTGAGAACCTTTCCTTATCTTTGAGCTCAATACCATCTGGTACTTTCATATATATCTCATTATCCAGTGGACCATATAAATATGCAGTTACTACATCCATTAGCTACAAATCTAATTTCTCTCTTATGGCCAGACTTATTAAAAATCGAAATGTAGTAGCATCCACCACAGGGGAGTATGTCTCCTCATAATCTATTCTTGGTCTCTTGTGAGAATACTTGTACAACAATATGAGCTTTATATCACACGATTTCTTTCACTCACAAAGACCTATTTATATCCATTGGTTTAACATCATAATGTGTCTTTATTTATTGGACCAAATACATTTCTCTTTCTTAAAGAGTTTACCTCCATGTCTATAGATTCTTTTCATGTAAGCCTATCTGATCTACGAGTGCACTCTATTATTGACGTGGGTTCATGATCCTCGTTTATATCCATAAGTTCAAGTGCTACCTTGTATGCAAATAAATCATCTATGTCGCCATCTTTTTATGTTCCAATGTATTCCAGACATGATATAATCAATTAAAATCTCATTATTATTAGGACCATTAGTACCCTAAAGCTTGGCGTCCCAAGCCTCAGTGTTTGGTACCTTAGAGCCGGCCGACCTTATGTCCATGTTTGTGGTTTCCTCGACCTCGGATTTGTTTTCATTCTCTGCACCTTTCTTTTGTTTCTGAGGATTCTTATCTTTGGAAACTATTGGTCTACCACGTTTCAAACGTTGTCTAGACTCTTATAGCAAATTGATTTGTCCCTCTTGGACTTCAATACGTATTGGTGCATTATAAGCTGGTATATATGACTTAGTCACTTTATTTGGATAAGCAAATAAGTTTGGCAATCGATTAGCTAGCTTTTGTAAATGTATAATCTTTTGGACGTCTAAATCACATTCTTTAATCCAAGGATCTTGCCAAGACAATGATGGTTGATTCCATTCTATTTCTTTTACCAGCTTATTATTTTCTCCCTCTTATGTTGGATATTCAGATTTATGACGATCCGTGTATCTAGCCTTAAATAGATCACCCATGGTCGGCTCTAGGTACTTAATAATCGTGGGAGATTCATATCCAACATATACCCCCATCCTCCTTTGAGGTCCAATCTTAGTTCTCTGTAGTGGAGCAATTGACACATCCAAATTTCCTTAGATGAGATATGTCTGGCTCATGACCCGTGATTTAATTGAGATGGGGAGCATCTATGCTCACTAGATTGCCTGATGCGTATCAACTCTTTTGCATGTAAAACTACATGTCCCCAAGCTTAGACTGGAAGTTTTGACCTCATGAGTAATGGTATAGTAATGAATTTAATAAAAGATTCGGCCAAACCGTTTTATGTATGGACATGTGCCACACTTATGTTCCACACTTGCCCCCATGGACATACTATAATCATCAAACGCTTGGGACATGGATTCACCAACATATTTTAGACGTATAGTCTTTAAAGGAAAATCTGAGAATGGGATCTTAGCCGTTTTACTGGTGATTGCCTAATGAGGTTTCCTTGTGTACATGCTACACACGTGAGATTCTTCGGGATAACTCTTCATTCTTTCAGTGTGTGCCCTTTTGTATTACTTATCAATTTACGCATCATGTTTGGACCGGGATGACCAAGCCGGTCATGCCATAAAGTGAAATTCTTAGTAAACCTTTTGTTCACTTCGGCATCTAGCCTCTATCGTACTGATCTTGGCATATTAAAGACCAGTAGAGAATGCATGTATAGTCTCGACCACTTTCTTATGGCCTTGGGCGTATTTCTATGTCTGAAGGAACTCTTTGTTTCCTTCGCCTATTGTTTCTATATGGAAACCATTCATTCTTATATCTTAGTAACTCAATGGGCTTCTCTGGGTGAATATAAAACATCAGATATCTCTAGATGCATGCCCTTTAGGTAATAATATACATGTCTCGCATGGCCCTAAATTAGGCTGGCTATACCCGCAATTTGTGCTTATATTGACGTTTCATCTTATTAAGTAAAATCAGACAAGACAATAGAGTAAACTCAAAGAAATTATGAAGACAAAGAAAAACATAAAGCAAATCAAAGCACAAAAACAGTATGTCGAAATCAACTATTCTTTTAGACAATCTGATGTTTCAAAATTCATAAGATCATCTTGATCATGGCCAAAGTCACCATCACCATATTGGACCAAATGGGCTTCAAGACTCTTCCCTTTCAGACTCTCTTGGTAGAGGTCAACTAGATGTCTGGGAGTCCTACAGTTCTTAGCCCAATGATTACCAATTCCACATCTATGGCACACTGATTTGGTCGAGTATTTTGGTTTAAAGGAGATACCACGGCCTCCTAGCCCTCGACCATGGCCAAAATTGGGTCCACGACCACGGTTATAGTGGTTCCCACGGCCACGGCCCAAGTAGTTACCTCGACCATATGAATTGTATTGACCTCAACCACGACTATTCCATCCACTACGGCTATGGCCGTGTGGTCTATTTTGGACATGGTTACTTTCTTTGGTTTCTTTTTTTTCTTTTGTGGCCTTATTGGCTTCAGGTCATGGGGTTGATCCAGGAGGTCGCAATTCACTGTTTCTCATCAACAATTCATTGTTTTGCTCAGCTAGCAATAAACATGAGATCAAATCTGCATAAGTTTTGAAGCCCTTTTCACGATATTGTTGCTGTAGCAACACATTACTTGTGTGGAAGGTGGAAAATGTCTTTTCTAACATATCATTATCTGTTATAACTTCACCACACAGTTTCATTAAAGAAACAATCTTAAATAGGGCTGAATTATACTCATCCACGGACTTGTAGTCCTGGATCCTGAGATTCCTCCAATCAAATAGAGCCTTTGGTAATAAAACTGTTCTTTGGTGATCATATCTCATTTTTAATGTTGTCCAAAGGTCTAGAGGATTCTCAATAGTCAGATACTGATCTTTGAGACTCTCAGCAAGATGATGAAGAATCATTAATATTGCTATGTATCTATCCTTCTTTTGAATTTATGATAATCTTAGTATCCAATGTCCATTGCAAGTAATTATCACCAGCGAGATTTAGGGCAGCAAAATCCAAGTTGTTGATTTTCGACATCTGAAATCATATGTTCTTATACTTTAGGTCCAGGGTTTATACGATCATGTAATCAAGTCATTCGACCAAAGCAATCCTAAAAAGTGATTTCTATATGTTCATGCAAGCCTATCAAACCTGATCTATATGTACATATAACCTCAATCAAAGAAACTATCAATCGAATCATCATGTTCTAGGTGGTCGAATGTTAAAGCAAGGTGGTCGAATTCAATACTAAAACTTTCAATCAATAATTAGATTAAGTTAGGGTTTCAAGGTTCCATACGGTTTTATCAGATATGTCTCTCGACCAAACAAGATATCACAAGTCATACGGATAGTAATGTAAACAAGTAATCAAGTCATTCTTATCAAATGAATCACATGGCCAAAAGAGACAAGACATTCCTAATAGTTAATTTCTATATGCGGCCATGAAGCAATCCGTTTATACCGATATGCAAGACAATCCTAAAGATCAATGTCTATATGTTCAATAGGTTATACGAATGCTTAAGTTTAATGACCAAACAAGACAATCCAAGTCATATAGATCAAACAAGACAATCCTAAAGATCAATGTCTATATATGTGTTCATGCGGCTAAGATGGTATGATGCTAACAAGCCACACGACCATATGAGATGATGCAACAATCCTAGCAATCATGATCTATATGTACATGGGTGGATCATGTAACAATCATGTGGCCATATTTAATCAATTTCAAGTATGAGCAATTCGAATTCAATTAGGGTTTAAACTTACGATTATGTGTTAGCATTAGGGTTAGGTCAAAAACGGATCAATCGATCTAGCATACAATCTTAACTCTCAAAAAACATTCAATCAGGGTTATCAATCAATCAAGTTCAAGACTTAGCAACATGGATTCTATGTACTCATAAGATTAGGGTTTATCAAGACTAGCAAAACGGATTCTATATGTGCAAGGATCATATGCGGTTTCAATGTTAAAATATTCAATCAGGATTTAGCAATTAATCAGTCAGTTTCAGGTATGAGTTTAGCAAGCCTAGCATTCGAGATCTATATGTACATAAAAATCGGACCATATAACCTCAATCTAGACAAAACAAACGGATCATGCAAAGACAATCTATCGGATTCCAAGCATGTATTTTAGCAACCCTAGCATACCGGTTCTAGCAAGATCATACGGTTAAGACTAGTTTATAAAAAAAGACATAAATCATGTAAAAACTATCAACTTAGGAATTGATCCTAACCTCATAAACAATTTGAATAATCAATAAAATCAGACATGTTTAGTATTAGGGTTCATGATGCGATTAGGGTTTTATGGTTTTAGCAATCGATTAGGTTTTAGCAAACATCCTCAAAACAATCAATTTAGCTAACCAATCAACCTAGCATACTTTCTAAGTTCTCAAAATATTTAATCAATCAATAAGGTGTTAGGGAAAGTTAGGGTTTCTTGACTTTCCTTAATTTACGGAAATCGACGGTGTGAATTTCGGTTCCCACAAATAACTCATTAATCTTCCTCTAAATTGCTATATGTTTCCTTTAGACGCATCTTCCTCCTCTCATTTATCTCTTTATATAACCACACAACAAACAATATATCAAAAACTTGTTACCCACATTTCTTACATTCTATCCTAATCCTCATCACTCAAACTAAAGTAGAGAGCTTAGGCGGAGAAGAAGACGAAGAGGAACCAAACATAAACAAATAATGGCTGTCTCAACAATCTACTCAACACAAGCTCTCAATTCAACTCATTTCTTGAGCTCTTCTACTAATTCCTCCACCTCAAAGCAAGTCTTCTTCTACTGTCGTAAAAAAACCGTAGATTTAGCAAAATTATCACTTGCGCTGCTTAGCAAACCGTCGTGATCGGACTCGCTGCCGACTCTAGATACGGTAAGAGTACCTTCATGCGGAGGATGACCAGTATCTTCGGTGGGACCGCCGAGCCACCAAAGGAGGGAGCCCTGACTCCAACACACTCATCAGTGACATGACCACTTTCATATGTCTCGACGATTACCATTCCTTAGACAGGACTGGTCGCATATGTAAGAAAATGAAGAACAAGGCTCAAGAACACTTAGAGAAAGAGAGAGTTTGATTCAAACACATAAGAGAGAAAGAGAGAGAGAGATGAGTTATGTTTGTCACGGGAGAGAAAGAGAGTAAGAGAAGGATTCTATTTCCTTGCTGAATATGGGAGGCATACAACATATATTTAAAGACTAAATGGGATAGTCCAAAAAGAATAAAATTGTAACATACCGATTTCTGGTATATGGAAAGGCTTAAGAGAATTGATTTGGCTACCTATGTCACCAAAGTTGCTTACCTTTTCTCTCACACATATCCGTTTAGAACTCCAGGGTTAAGCGTGCTTGGGCTGGAGTAGTGAAAGGATGGGTGACCTATCGGAAGTGATTCGCGATACCGTGCGAGTGAGGCCAAAACACGAGGAAGGTCAGGTGGTGATTGCAGTGTCAGTAAATAATGATTTCGAGCCTTGGAAAATTTACGCACCGACCGTTGGAACGAGATGGGGTCTACCCGAGAGAGCAGGCGTGGGTGGCCCATTAGTCGTGGGTTGTTGGGGCATTACAAAGGGTATCAGAGCTGGTTAGCCATTTTGGTTCTGAACCGAGAGGCATCTTGATACCTGTGGGGCGCAACAAGTACGTTGCGTTCTTTGAGTGGGAGTGAATTGTAACATCCCGATTTCTGGTATATGGAAAGGCTTAAGAGAATTGATTTGGCTACCGATGTCACCAAAGTTGACTTACCTTTTCCGTCACACATCCGTTTAGAACTCCAGGGTTAAGCTTTCTTGGTCTGGAGTACTGAAAGGATGGGTGACCTATCGCGAAGTGATTCGCGATACCTTGTGAGTGAGGCCAAAACACGGGGAAAGGTCAGTTGGTGATTGCATGGTCAGTAAATAATGATTTTGAGCCTTGAAAAATTTACGCACCGACCGTTGGAAAGGGATGGGATCCACGGGCCGAGAGAGCGAGCGTGGGTGGCCCATTAGCCATGGGCGGTCGGGGCGTTACAAAAATAGTGTGGTCTGGCTTGTGAAAGGGACCTCTCCTAAACGGCTCCCAAGCTTAAACCTCACATGTGATCTTTAATCTATTTTAATCACAACTTGCCTTTGTTCTCTCCAATGGATAAGTCCCCTCTTTTGAACTTCAAATTTTCTTCTGAATAAGTTGGTCGAGTCTGAATATTTCCTTGCCTTCCAAGTCACTCTAGGTTTAGGTTTAGTTGCTTGGAAGACAAGGTTGTACGAACTGCCTTGGATGGCAAGTATGTACAGACCAAACCAAATTTTCATTGGTCTTCTTTGTCTCTCAGATCAATACTCCCCCTCAAGCTTGAGCCAAAAGGTTTGGTCAAGCTTGGAAACTATGAACACATCCCTCATTAAAACCTTAGTGTGAAAATCCCAATGGGATAAAAACACACTAAGGAAAAAGAGTAGATGTTTAATGGCTAAGAGGATCATGATATGGTTAAGTCCATGAGCCCCAATCTCGAATGGATGAACTTACAGACCTTTGTGCTTGCTCCCTTAGTGAAGATACCAGCTAGGTGGTCTTAAATTCTTGTGTAGCAATGTAGAATAATTTGTTGCTCCACAGCCTGCCTCACCTTGTGACAATCTATCTCAGTATGTTTGGTCCTTTCATGGAACACTGAGTTTGATGCAATATGAATGGCAGACTGGTTGTCACAGTGCATGGTGATGGGAGATGTGGTCTCAAGGCCCAATTCGAGTATTAGGTTTCTGATCCAGATATGAACTCACTTGTCAGCTTCCTCATTGCCCTATATTCTGCCTCAGCACTTGAACATGACACCACCTTTTGCTTTTTGCTCTTCCAAGTGACTAAGTTTCCTCCATTGAAAGTGCAATAGCCTGTTGTAGACCTCATGTCCACACTATCACCAGCCCAATCCGCATCACAGTAACCCACAATCTTTGTGCTCTTGTTGCACCCGATCCATACACCTTGACCCGAAGCTTCTCTCAAATACTTCATGACCCTTTCTACCATGTTCCATTAGTGAACCTTAGGAGCTAGCATATGTTGGCTAAGTTGATTCACAGCAAATCAGATATCTGGTCTTGTGATGGTGAGATAGATCAGCCTCCCAACCATTCTTCTATAGAGCTTGACATCTTCAAATGCCCCATCTTCAAACTCCCCCTCACACAATACTTTGTACCCATCTTCAAGAGTATTCTTGGCTGCTCTTCCTCCAAGGGTTCCTGTGTCATTTAAAAGATCAAGAGTGCACTTCCTTTGGGATATGAACAGCCCCTCTTTAGAGCAACATATTTCAATCCCAAGGAAGTACTTGAACTCACCCAAATATTTAATGTCAAAAGCAGACTTAAGAAAGAGTTTAGTTGATTTGATACCTTCCTTATCACTCATTGTGATGATTATGTCATCCACATAGATGAGAATGACCACAATACCTTGCTGACTTGTGAGAGTAAAGAGGGTGTGATCAGCTTCTGATTTCCTAAACCCTCTCGCATTTAAGGTTGAACTCATCTTGTGGTACTAAGCTCTAGGAGACTGCTTTAGTCCATAGATTGCCTTCTTGAGTCTTAGAACATTCTTTGGCTTGACCAAATGCTCTAAGACAAGGTGGTGGACGCATGTAGACTTCATCCTCTAATCCTCCTTGTAGAAATGCATTCTTCACATCCATTTGCCAAAAATCCCATTCTAACTTAATTGCTAGAGAGAGAATGATCCTTATTGTGTGTAACTTAGCGATTGGTGAAAAAGTATCATTGTAGTCTTCTCCATATGTTTGGGTAAATCCTCTTGCAACCAGCCTGGTATTCTTTCTTTCTGGTTTCCCATTGGCTAGGTACTTGATGGTGAAAATCCATCTACTAGTTGCTGCCTTCTTGCCCTTTGGAAGCTCGGATTCATAGGCTTGGTTTCATGACCAACAGATTCTTTCCATTCATCATCCTCCATTGCTTCTTCATACGACCTTGGTATATACTCATGATCCAATTGGCCCATGAAGATCACATGCTCTTGAGGGTAATGTGCAAATGAGCATGATGCTTGTATGGGGTGAGCCACTGCATTACTATTGAAGTACACTCTGGTGTTGATCCAATTAGATGGCTCCTTTCTCACTCTGGTGCTTCTTCTCAATGGTTGAATCTGCTGCTATGCAATTACAGTATCATGCTCTCATTGATCTAAATCCTCACTAGACTGGTTATATTCAGATTCATGACTTTCATCTTGATCATGTGGTCGAGCTGAATTTTGTTGATGTTGTTGTGATTCAGGTTCACTGCCCCTCAAGATCAAGATGGACTAGTTTATCAATTGGTGGAACTGGCTCAACAGCATATGGATCTGGACCAGACCTATCAGCAGCCGGGATTGTGGGAGATGCCCTTGCATCCTCACTGGTCTGAGGCTGAATGATACCTAGGCTCTCCAGAATAACTCTCAGATTATTTTCCCTATCCGAGGGTCCATGTAAGAGATCTCTGAGTTCTTTCCAAATCTTCTCATCATAGTATCCCTTGGATTCCACAAACTTGACATCCCTTGAGACTAACACTCTTCTTGATTATGGTGAATAACACTTGTATCCTGTCTGTGTGTGGGGATAGCTTATAAACATGGCCTTTACACTCTTGGCATCTAGATTGTTTCTTTGTTCCCCTGGTGTCAAGACATAACAAACACACCCAAATTCACGCAAATGATCAATTTGAGGTTTGTTTTTGTTTAATACCTGAAAGAGAGAAACATCCTGAAGGACTTTGGTTGGAATTCTATTGATTAAGTAACATGCTGAGACCAAAACATCTCCCCAAAACCTCTTAGGTACATTGGTGTGGAACATCATGCTCCTTGCAACCTCCATAAGATGCCGATTCTTGCTTTCAGCAACTCCATTTTTTTGTGATGGATATGGACATATTGTTTGGTGAATGATCCAATGTCTTGCTAAGTGATGTTTAAAAGCTTGACTAGTGTATTCGCCACCATTATCAGACCTAAAATTTCTGATCTTAGAGTTGAAATGGTTAGATACATAGTTCTGAAAGTTGATAAAGGCTTTTAATGCCCTATCTTTAGTTTGAAGCAAGGTAAGCCATGCGTATTTGGATTTTTCATCTGTAAAAGTAACAAAGTACTTATGGTTCTCCCTAGATAAACATGGTGCAGTCCATACATCAGAGTGTACTAAATCAAAACAATTTTCATAAATAGTCATAGATTTAGGAAAAACTGATTTGCAATGTTTACCAAGAATACAAGTCTCACAACTTTCGTTCTTAAAAGACAGATTAGGTAACATCAATCCTAAGGCACAAGAATGAGGATGGCTTAATCTAGCATGCCATAAAATATCACTAGCTAAAACAGAAGCATAATTAAAAGCACAAGAGTAATCTGATCTAAGCTTGGTGTCCTCAAGTAAATAGAGCTCTCCTTTGCTCACACCTTTGCCCAGCACCTTACTGGTCTTTTAATACCTTGAAAGCAAACATCATTACGACTGAAAATAACCTTTAAATCTAGATCATTAATTGATTTCTTAACATATAGTAAGTTATATGTAAAACTAGGCATGTAAAAAGCTTGAGACTCCTTATCAAACAGTTTTAGATTCCCTATTCCCTTAATGGGTATTCTATCTCCAATTGCAATCACAACACTTCCTAGAGCAGGTTTAACATTACTAATTAGTCTAGCATCTCTAATCAGTGATGGGAAGCTCATGAATTAATAATCAAAGGCCTAGCAGTTTGTGATGCAATATAGATAAAGTTTAAAGCATTATTATTTATGTTACCAGAGTTGACACTGAGGGCCTTTAAAAGGGCCTCAATGTTTGACTTGCGGATGAGTGTGTCATCAGGAGGAAGTTGAGAAGTGGCCTTGAGAGGAGGATCCAACCGCATGGGTGGTTGAGACCATGGCTCGCCCATCTTCTCCTATGCGCATAGGTGTCTCCTGAGCTCTTGCTTCATGAGCTCTTGCCTGAGAGGTCTTGGGTGGACTTAGGTGAGGGTGGAGGATCCAGCAGTTGCTCTTGGAGTGACCTTGTTTCGTGCAATGTTCACAAGTCACACGCCTATCTCCTGGTTTATAGAATGCCTTATTGGCATAACCATCCACCCTTTCAGCTTTGCTTGCCATAGACAGTTCCCCCTTTCCACATAATAACCCATCTGATCCTTGTTCCTTCTGAAGTTGAGCACACACCTCATCAAGACTCGGAAGGTCCTTAGACCTCAATTTGTTTGATAATGACATGCATGTTTTTATTGTTCTAGCAGAGTATGAATATCCTAAACAATTAACTATCAAATTAACTTTAGTCTTAACACACAAATAATACTCTGGCCAAAAGAGATCAGGTGTAATACGTAGGATCCAATCCAAAGAGAGCAATGACACACAATAGATTTCTTATTTCTAAAGATTAAGCTAGGTGAATATATATATTGGTGGCAAACAATCAGTTAAGAAAATATTCCTTATCAAGAAGTAGAGATGCAATATGGAAATATCCCAATAATGCAAATATGGAAATATTCTAATAAACTAACTAGATGAAAACGTAAATATGCTAGGTCTAGGGTTTCAAGACTAATGGATTATAGGGAATAGAAAATACAAATATGTAAATATTCTAGAACTCAAATATTAACTATTTTGACACTTTTAGCTCCAACTCTCGTATGCGAGCAAAAGGAAAGACCATCGATCGACGGCTAAGGCCTGATGTCGATCGATGGTGAAACTAGAAGGAAGTGTGAACGAGATTTGATAAGTCCACCAGACTTATTAGACCAGCTCTCGCATGCGCTTAACAGCCTAGTTCAATGAAGTGTATTCTGGCACAGAACCTACTCTCGTAGTCGTCCATGTCCTACTTTCAAGATCCTATAGCTACTCTAGAATGCAAACATTAAGCACAACTCAATCGATGGATATTAACTTAACCTAGCAATCCTACTTTTGGGTTAATCCATAATCAAAGAAAGAAAAATAGTCTGAATATAATGCATAGATAAAATATTGGGGTTCCAATACAAATCTCCCTAAGCAGTTATGAATATTCTCCCCTAAAAATCCTAAAACTATAATAAAGCTTTGTTAGTCTAACATGCACACTCTGCATGCTCTCAATACATAAGCATATATATAAAAACCCTAAAACTTAGGTCAAAACTCGTCCAAGGCATTCTCGTCATTTGTCTTCTAACTTAGGATTTTAAATCGTCTGTCTGAGAATTGGATGTCGATCGATGGCAAGTATGAAGCATCAATCGACCTTGGTATTTTATCATCGGTCGACTCCAAGGTTGTGTCGTCGATCGACGACAATCTTGTACTTCGACTCCTCAAATGGTCAGCTACAGATTTCTCTCCTCCAAAAGCTCCAAGTATCTCCATATATCTCTAAAACGTTCATGGACCTGTAAATACTCCAAAACATATCCTAGACACACATAATAGACCCTAAATAGAGCCTATAATATGCCCTAAAACTGGTAATAAATAGGCTATATCAACTCCTCAGAATTAACCTATTGCTTGTCCTCAAGCAAACTAAGCTTGTGAAAAAGGTTTTGAAAAGCAGAGACTCACATGATGTCTAAGTATAATTGTCACCTTACTTTGTTGCAACCACATCCTATCAAGTCAATCATAGAGAAACTTTATATACCATATCCTAGTATAACAACCAAATCCAGTCTACCAACAACTTAGCAAATACTAGTATGACTCACCCCTCTATTGATTTCATTTCTTTGCATAAATTAATGTGTATGCTTTACCTTGGGAGTATCGATCAAAGCACACATGGACTCTTACGTCTGCAAGTATTTGAACAACTAGGCACAAAGTCTTCTCTGGTTCCTTTTTCCCCCTTTTCTCTCTGAATCATTTTAGATCTCAAACTTAATGGACAATGATGCTGATACAATCCATCTTGCCATCTCATTTTTGATTTTCCTCTTCTTTTTTTTTTCTTTTTTTTTCTTTTGGTTTTTGGGAAAATTTGTAGGCGAATAGTGGGGTCATATGTAATGTACCTACCCCTCGTTTCTAACAATGTGTGATTGTTCCTCCGAATTAGAATAGTGGGGTCATAGATAATGTACCTAACCGTCTGCATCTCGGGAAGTCATCTCAATCTTTTAAGCTATTAGGTAGATGCTGAAGAGAAAGAGAGAAGGGAACCAAAGTTGCAATGACTTGTACCTACAGACTTGCAGAAGGAACCCGATCCAATGTATACCATGCCCCAAAGCAAGCAGATAATGTCATGATTAGTGTTGGAAATCAGCTTTGTTTCCTTGAAACTTTCTAAGCAAGTGTGATATAGTGGCATGATGATCCACTTTAGTATCTCTAGTAATCTCTGCAAACAACCTTCTAAAAACGGTGCTAAAGTGTGGTTAGTCAATAATAAATCTTGATAATAGTCCCTTCTTGACTCAATAGAATTTTTTGAAATATATATATATATAGTAAATAAATCACAAAACAAATCAAATAGCATTAGCGACCCCCCCCAAGACTTAAATTACACAGTCCCCAGTGTAATCCGTCCCGGATTGGTTAGGAACAATTAAATCATAAGTAAATAGTGTAAGTAGAAAACTCGATACCAGACTCTGTAGAAAGGTATCGATCGATGGTAGGCGTGTGTGGTCGATCGATGGTCGCGATCCAATGTCGATTGATGGTCGCGATCCAATGTCGATTGATGGTGCATGTATGGGGTCGATCAATGGTGGATTCAAACAGTCTATAAAACAAAGTAAAACTCGAAATAAATAGTAGTATAACTAAAAACGAAATAAAAACTTACTAAATAGTGGGTTGCCTCCCACTCAGCGCTTGGTTATAGTCTTAAGCTCAACATTGTGAACTTTCTGACTAGTATGGAGGTGGATCAACACTTGGAAAATAATTGTCTACATCTTCTTTGCTCTTCTGAAACCATGTACCAATGAAGCTCTTAATTGCCTCATCTCCTTTTGTTTTCTCATTCCTTGTAACCGCTCTGGCAAACTCCATTGAATGCATTCCCCTTGTAGTTTCTCTATACTGTGTTGTAGCACTATGAGTCTGACATGTGTAGTCTCTGATATATCCTCCAATTGCTGAGAAATATCTTCCTTCATCAGGCTCTGAGAAAAAACATTCTCATTGAACCTATCTTCCAATTGTATTTCTGTTGCCATCTTCTGTTCGTTGGCTTCAGTGTCGATCGATCGCCTGATGTTGCCGTCGGTTGATGCTCGTTCGTCTGCTCCAATTGCATGCTATCTCTAAATAGTATCCAAATCTTGCTTTATCTCATCCATGTTGTAGTCAAACCGGTGAGGCAGTTGTCTATAGGATAGTCACTACAAGAAAACAAGAGCATACCGCGGGCAAAAATCGTCGGTATGTCGTCGGAATAAGCCTATTCCGACGACATACCGACGAATTAAGTCCTCGGAAAAAACTCCTCGGAATTTCATTTTTCCCCAGAAATCCATTGGAAATTTCCGAGGGAACTCTTAGGAACAAAATTTCAGAGGACAATCTGAGGAAAGACAGTCGTCGGAAAAGTCCTCGGAATATACCGAGGAAAGAATCCCTCGGTATATTCTGATACGCCCTTAACTGAAGGATCACTCTAAAATTGGTAAGGGATATGATCTCAGACGGATCGAATGAGAAATGATGGATTGAAGGGTCGCACAACAGTTGCGGAAGGCTGTTGATATTCCCAACTTCAGTTGCTGCTTGATATGACGCACAAGTCCAGCAAAAAGGAGAAATGGATTGATCGAAGGGTCGCACAGCAGATGCGGAAGGCTGCTGATATTCCCAACTCAATGTCCTAGGATATGACGCACCTAGACGACAAAGAGGATGATTCCCTGGATATGACGCACCAGGACGAATCGAAAAGTTCCCGAAGGAACAAAACTGAGAAACACTCTCAAGATTCCAAAAATATAACTCACAACTTATTTTATTTCATTGATCAAATAGCCTTTATATAATAGGCAAGGAGTACATGAAAGGTTGGAATACAAAAGGGCTAGTCAATCCTTGAAACTAAAAAACTAATAAACAAAGAAGACTTGACTAGAAGTTGGAAAACTTGCACATTTTGACTCTTGATCTTCAAAATTCGTCACTTTTTTGACCAGAAAATAAACCAAGTATTTTGGCCCATTTTGGACTTGTAACACCTCCAAAATGGGTTGGACCATATATATAATATATCCATTGGATATTTCATTGCTCTCTATGCCCAAAACTTCATATATCAGCCCAAGGTCGCATCATACTCCTCCTCTTCAAAAAGATTTGTCCTCAAATCTTGCTTTCCGAAGAAAGAAAAAATTTGAACACATACTAACCAAATGATCCAGCAGATTTGTAGAAAAGAAATAACAAAACTTTTTTTTCTTTTGTAGAAAATGGATAGATGAGAATGATGGATAATAGAATTGAAATTCGCTTTCAGAGTGGCTCTGATACCAAATGATACGCCCTTAACTGAAGGATCACTCTGAAATTGGTAAGGGATATGATCTCAGACGGATCGAATAAGAAATGATGGATTGAAGGGTCGCACAACAGTTGCGGAAGGCTGTTGATATTCCCAACTCCAGTTGCTGCTTGATATGACGCACAAGTCCAGCAAAAAGGAGAAATGGATGGATCGAAGGGTCGCACAACAGATGCGGAAGGCTGCTGATATTCCCAACTCAATGTCCTAGGATATGACGCACCTAGACGACAAAGAGGATGATTCCCTGGATATGACGCACCAGGACGAATCGAAAAGTTCCCAAAGGAAAAAAACCGAGAAACACTCTCAAGATTCCAAAAATATAACTCACAACTTATTTTATTTCATTGATCAAATAGCCTTTATATAATAGGCAAGGAGTACATGAAAGGTTGGAATACAAAAGGGCTAGTCAATCCTTGAAACTAGAAAACTAATAAACAAAGAAGACTTGACTAGAAGTTGGAAAGCTTGCACATTTTGACTCTTGATCTTCAAAATTCGTCACTCTTTTTGACCAGAAAATAAAGCAAGTATTTTGGCCCATTTTTGGACTTGTAACACCTCCAAAATGGGTTGGACCATATATATAATATATCCATTGGATATTTCATTGCTCTCTATGCCCAAAACTTCATATATCAGCCCAAGGTCGCATCA